>MDKI01092462.1:0-73725 GCA_005239505.1 Nicotiana paniculata | reverse complement strand
CCCCAGATTATATTTGCAGCGCCCGTTTAGTCTTTCTATAAGACATAGTTGAGCTTGATCAATCTCACATATAAGATATTATCCAGAAGTGAATTTGAGAAGACAACCTCTTAATAGAAACTCTCTGAACAAATTATATTATTTGCAAGGTTCATGTACTTTATTTTTTATTCTTGAAGAGAAATATATATATACGCTTTAAACCATCTAATTACAATGTGTAGATGCTGCAAAGACTCTAGGGTGTTTTTCTCATACATTTGCAATAAAGTAGTATGTAGTTATATATGTTTGTAGAAAATGTATACATATTATTTCCTAAAACATTAATTAGAGTAATAGCAACAAATTTAGACAATCTATAATTCATATGCGTATTTATTTTTATATAAATATTCATATTTATTTTTATATACACCTGAAAGTATTTGTCTTTAAATAACTTAAGTTCAATTCTATAATTCAAATAAATATTTTAAAATTAGATTTATAATCATAAATTTATATTATTTTTATTTAAAGTGTTTTAAGAATTTTTTTTCCAACATAGATCACAATTTCATAAGCAGATACTCGGTTACATATTATCTTCTCTTGCTCATAACTAGAGTAGGAATGAAGTACAAAAATTATCCTTGAATTAAAAGAACAAAAAATTGAACTTACTCAAACTAAATGTCTTCGTCTCATTAGGAAAAGGAAACTAGGTAGAAGTGTCTTGAAAAATTACAATGCACTGTATTTTTTTCCCCTACTAATATAACTAAAATCCTTCCAATTTTCTATTCCAGTTGGTTTGCAATCGTCATTCGTCACTACTCTTTGCTATATTTTTTTTAAGTGAATCTACCAACCAATGAACAAAAGTCTACCCCCACTAACAAAGTCTGAAGTGTCTGAGCAATCCATTCTTAGGTTTGCAATTGAATTCAAACAAAATCATAAGTAGAGGTCATTAGACAAGGTTCATTCTACTTGAAAAGACACATCCAATACATTTTTTAGACAGTTTAACTATCTCATGTTACTCGATCTCACATATAAGATATGATCCAGAAGTGAATTTGAGAAGACAACCTCTTCATAGAAACTCTCTGAACAAATTATACTATTTGCAAGGTTCAGGTACTTACTTTGTTTTTTATTCTTGAAGAGAAATATATATACGCTTTAAATCATCTAATTACAATGTGTAGATGCTGCAAAGACTCTAGGGTGTTTTTCTCATACATTTGCAATAAAGTAGTATGTAGTTATATATGTTTGTAGAAAATGTATACATATTATTTCCTAAAACATTAATTAGAGTAATAGCAACAAATTTAGACAATCTATAATTCATATGCGTATTTATTTTTATATAAATATTCATATTTATTTTTATATACACCTGAAAGTATTTATATTTAAATAACTTAAGTTCAATTCTATAATTCAAATAAATATTTTAAAATTAGATTTATAATCATAAATTTATATTATTTTTATTTAAAGTGTTTTAAGAATTTTTTTTTTCAACATAGATCATAATTTCATAAGCAGATACTCGGTTACATATTATCTTCTCTTGATCATAACTAGAGTAGGAATGAAGTACAAAAATTATCCTTGAATTAAAAGAACAAAAAATTGAACTTACTCATACTAAATGTCTTCGTCTCATTAGGAAAAAGAAACTATGTAGAAGTGTCTTGAAAAATTACAATACACTGTATTCTTTTTCCCTAAATGATTGCAGCAGAAGACTCTGTTTTTTTTTTCTCCAGAATTCAGTCATGTCATGCTAATTGAAGGATTGTGTTCCTTTCATATTGGTAAATAACTTTTGAAATATGTTTCTTCAATATCTCTCACCTGCGCCTTACCCACCACACCTGCGGCGTCGCACCTGCGTTCATACCCTCGCAGGTGCGATTACACCAGCAACAACCAACTTCAGGAAATTCTCCAACTTCAAACTTGATCCGTTAACCACCCGAAAAACACCTGAGGCCCTCGGGACCTCAACCAACCATACCAACAAGTCATAGATCAATATACGAACTTAGTCAAACCTTTGAATCGCTCAAAACAACATCAAAACACCAAAATACCCTCGGAGTCAAGCCTAAGAACTTCTAAACTTCCAAATTTCGCAAACGGCGATGAAACCTACCAAACCACGTCCGAATGACCTCAAATTTTACACACACGTCAAAAATGACACTACGAACCTATACCAACTTCTGAAAATCCATTCCGACCCTGATAACAAATTCTCCACTGCCGACCAAAATCTCCAAATTTCTAACTTCGCCAATTTAAACGTAATTCTACTACGGACCTCTAATTTACATTCCGGGCACGCTCCTAAGTCCAAAATTACCTAAAGGAGCTAATGGAACCATCATAATTTGAATCCGAGACCGTTTACACATAAGTCAACATCCGGTTGACTTTTCCAACTTAAGCTTCTAAATAAGAGACTAAGTGTCTCATTTCACTCTGGAACCACTCCGGGCCCGAACCAACCAACCCGATACGATAAAATACAGTTGAATTACATAAAAAGAAGCATAAATAGGGGAAACGGGGCTATAACTCTCAAAACGACCGGTCCGGTCGCTACACTCGTGGTCTTGGCTGCGCCAAGTGAAAAGCGCGCAAGTGCCTCTGTCGCCCCACTGATATCCCTTGCTAGCGCCCAACCGCAGTCAGCTGCCAACAGCGCCGTGCACGCAGACAACGCTGCACGCGTAGATCGTGATGCCAAAGACAAGAATTCTGACAACTGACCTATTTCTACCTTGTAGAAAACTAAGTCCTTTTCATTGTAAATATAGAGTAGTTTTATTCCATATATTTCCATTATGATTCTCTAGCTTATTTAGGTCAAGTCTTGTAACTTTGGTTTTTTTTTAAAGCATTATTAGGGGAGGATTAAGCATTCAAAACTTTCTAGCAAGCAAACAACTCTCTGTACTAGTGTCTCTTCCCCTCAGTACTGCATTGCCTTTCTATAATAGCTTTCATTAATGCAATCAAGCTTTCTTTCAATTCTCATTTATGTTCTCTCAATTGCTCTTGACATTGATTTTCCTGTACGGTACTGACAATCTCGTCTACCGTACAGAGGGGACCTCAATTGGCGGAAAGCAACTGCATTGAGCCTAGGATCGACATCGGAAGAGGGAACGCATTGCCATCACCACCGTTTCTGACCATGGTGAATCATGGGGACCGCATTGCGGCCCTTGAAGAGACGGTTGACGTATTACAACCCATAGTAGATATGGTGACTAAACTAAGAACTAGCATAATGCAAAGGTTGGATGACCTGGACCGCAGAATGCTCCAGGCCGAAGTTGACATAGAAAACATCAGTTGCGACTCTGAAGGAGACCAGGAAACGGCAACCACAGAGGTAGCCGAAATGTTTGGTAAATTCGAGGGCCAAAAGGAGCGCGTTGAGGACTTAGCATGCAAGGCACAAGAGGCAGACAGGGTGACTGCCATGCAACAAACTATTGACAACTTGACAGACCAGCTCAATTTTGTCAATGCTGCTTTACAAGGCCATGCAGTGGAGCTCGAAATGCTAAAGAAGTGGAAAACTTCATCTTCGACATCAATCAGTACTTCGATGTTGTGGGAGGCCTAGAAGAAGCTAAGAAGGTAGCAATTGCTGCCATGTATCTTCAGAGTGATGCTAAACTCTGGTAGGGGGTGAAGTACGAAGCCATCAGGGCCGGTGAAGATGCTATGTAGACATGGGCATAACTAAAGGCATTTATATGCCTACAGTCTGTCGCGCCCCCCTTTTTCCTCTCCTTTCAAATTGGTCAGGGTTTTCGACATTATTGGGACAACTCATTTCCTTTTGGGAAAGGGGGTATAATGAATTCTAAGAGTCGCCACCTAACGAATTAAGGCGCGTTAGGGCACCTACTACGGGTCATTCATAACACTAATTGCATAACCAGAGATCGGGTAAGGGCTTGAAATTACTTCAAGGGGAAGGTGTTAGGCACCCCTCAAAATCCACAATTGTGGGTCCCGGCAAACATACTTTGTGAATTATTCAAGTAGCAAGTAGATAGTCTAATCACACATATGTAAACAAATAAAGGTCTTAACAGACCAGCAGTCCAAGCACACATATGTAAAGGATAAGGGAGGTCCTAAGTTGTTTATCCTATAGGATCATATCTGTGCAATGCCCGGTTATCACTCCTCAATGAGGGGTTACACATTGCATTAGTGCACAGGTCATCATATTCTTTTCTACCCATTATCCCCCTCTTAGCGGTTTATTTAGCGAGTTTTGTTTAACGAGCTTTAAGTGTGCTGTTACCCGTCCCTTCCTTGTAGTCCTGGAGGAGTTTAGGACCTCTAAGTCTGGGCAGTTCTAGACAAACCCCTAAGGTACTAAAAGGGAAAATTATAGGAGACATGCAAGAACAAGTAGGACTAGCAGATAAGCCACAGAAACAGTTAAAAAGCTCAAATTCACCTCCACACATAATGCAAATAAACAGCACGTCTCAAACACATACAAAGGCAGTTTTATTAGAAAAGGATCCTAAGACAGGATATCAAAGTGACATCAATGCACAGGAATATGCAACATTGTTTCATACAAACTTTAACGACAAGGCCCTAATCAGTTTACCCACTGATTTTGAACATGTTAGCCTTTAAGCAGTAAACACAATAAAAACAGTTTTCCAGTTTTATAAATATTAATTACCTAAGGCTTGCCTAGGCGTGGGATTGCGTATAACAGTCACAAGTTGTTTTAGACAGTTTGAGAATATTTAACCTTCAACAATGTTGTTCTTGATGATACAAATCTGAGAGTGAAAGGATTGATACCAGTTTTATTTAGAAAAAAATATGACAATTATATGTGAGACTGTTTTATACCTTTTCATGGATCAGTAGTTAAACTAGGCATATTCAAACAAATGCAAACAAAATCCTAGAGCATGGTATCTAATATGCACATAAGAATGGCAGAATTATTAAGACATAATTTCTAAATGCACACAAGAGTAACAATATTCTTGAAACATGATTTCGAAATACACAGAATTCTTAAGGCATGATTTCTAACTGCACACAAGAATGACAGTTTTATGTCAATGTCATTTATTGTCCTAGGAGCATGATCTCTAAGTGATGGGATGATACAACCCAAAACATATATTAATGAAATGTGATATGCTGAAACAGTAAATATGAGGTCCTAAGAACAGGATATTTAATGCATGTTTGGCATGATTTGGATGAACATATTAGTCTTAAAACATGGATTCTAATGCAGATATAAAGAATGTAAATCCTAAGGCATGTTCTCTACCCAATAGTGTCAACACTATCATCAGCTACCCTCTCCATTTCACTAGCCATCTCCAATATTTGTTTACAAATTAATTATTGCAAACCAATAGCTGAATGAATTACATAAATAAATAAAAAGAGAAGAAGTTAAACTTTAGGGACCCTGAAGCAGACCCAGATGTATCCTGAGGATATCAAGCCTCTATAACCTCAAATGCCAAGAGTTTCACAGCCAATATCATGTCCGGGTGTGTCAGAGTTCCCTAAGGACCTCAAGGATCACGGTCAGTGCTCACACCCAAACTTTCATAACAAGAACTGAGTAAGTGCAGTGTGGAAGGGCCAGCCCCAGTGTGCCAGAGTTCAGAGGGACCTCAAAAGGATCCCAAGGCAGTACACACACTGGAGGGGCATAACCTAGAGACTTAGGAGTAAAGTGAGAGTGCTTGACATAGTTTTGAAAAGGTTTTGATATGAAAACAGTATTGAAAAATACTCAATTAATTAAAGAGTTTTTATGAAAAATAGGGGTTGATTAGTAGTAAAATAGTTTGAACAAGAACAGTGTAAACATTTGAAGAATCAAACAAACATCATATTAACTCAGAACAAACAGATCACTTAACAACATGACTCACACAGGGGTATTGGGTGTTGGGGACGTATACAACACACACAGTGAAACACATAACAAACAGAAGAACCGAAGCCTTTTTTAGGAGTTTATGGGATTAAGAAATAGCTAATAATGCAGACATAGTACATGTATATGAATTTCAGAACAGACAGTTGAGGTCATAGTTGTACTAACAGAGTTAAGCATAGAATCAACACTACTTGAGATAACAAATTATTTTTGCAAAACAGATTCGTACCAGAAACTGAGTCAACAAACAGACAAACATTCAAACATACACAAATGGAGTGGAGTCAGGTTAAGACATACTACAAAAGTACTAGGCAGGTTCATAGACATGCTGATCATAAGTTGAATTAGGACAGAACTAATATATGCTAACTTAAATAGAGATTTAAACATGCTAGCTGCATATTGAATAGCCAAATAGTAAACAAGAACAGAACTGGGAATCAATGAACTAAAGCAGTAACAGAACACATAGGGTTTGGAACTTGAATTGAACCAGAATATACTAGTTAAGGAGAGTAGAGACAAAATGTAGAGCGGTGTAATGCAATAACTAGCCTTGGCTTAGAGTCGACTAGTTCAATAGAAGTAGCAAGTAACAAGAGAGGAGAAAGCTTTAGGTGTAAGAGAGAGTTTTTGAACTAGTGTCCGTGTTCTTAGAAGTGAGAATAGAGAAGAGTATATATAGTAGTTAAGAGAATAGCAGGATACGTTAAAGGAAATCAGTACTCAAAAATTAGGGGAATCACTGAATCAATCACATAAAGAGTTGAGAATAGACTCCTTTAATTAAGGACAATTGACCAAACTATAATAATAGTAGTCTAATTAAGGAAAGAAGTTCAAAACAGACCAAGTAAAGGAATTCAGAATAAATAAATCAGGGGTCTAATTTAAGGGAAGAATCATGTAAAGGAATCAGTAAATATACAGTAATCAAATAAGGCAAGAACGACTAATTAGGGTCGTAATCATAGAAATAGGAAAGACTTAGGCATGCAGGTCCTTAACATAGCAAATCGGTAAATCAGAAATTCAAAATAGTATTGATTCAAGGGAAGAAAATATAGGTTTTCACAAATAAACAAATAGGCTAAACATAATTTCATAAATACACAGAAATCAGTCGACAAATCGAATCAGAAACCCTAATAGATACGTACTAGGTTAAAATCATAAGGCATTCAAATTAAATGAAGGAGAAGTCATATGAATCAAAGTAAAGAACAGAGTTATGTATCAAATAACACGGATCGACTCAGAATCCAAATATAGTGTCAAAAATTAGGAGTTTTAACATAATCTAGTTATAATCGATTAAAACACATAAGAATCATAGAATAAACACTTAAAATCAGAAAACGTTTTGAATAAAAGATTTTCAAGGAAACCCTAGTTAGGAATAAATAAAAAGACACTTGAAACTCAGAAGTTTTTTCATAAAAACAAGCGAAAATCAGTTCGATCCATCTCAAATCTGTACAAATCTGAGAAGTTCAAGAGATGAAAGGAGGTTTTCGTAAAAATAACGCAGAGATAAAGATACCGGCTTAGAACCCATAGGTTTAGGCAAAAATAGAAAGATCTTACTTAAAATCGAGCCATGGCGGACTGAAACAGGCAAGAACAGGCCCAAGGTGTGAGTGGACCGACCCTCGTCCCTTGAGGGCCTTAGAGACAAGTAATACTGGCATAAGAGAGCCATGAGAGGATTGAGGGTGGTGAGGAACCACCATGGTTGACGGCAAGCGAACACGACGAGGGAGATTAGGGTTAGGGCAGAGGGGGTTTGAGAGAGAATGAGAGGGGTGACGACGGAGAGGGTGAAAGTGAATGAGGGGTTTGGGGGTAGGTCATTAGGTTAATTAAGGAAAGAATAAATCGGGATCGTTGATAAAAAATGATCAACGACCAGAATTTGGGCGGATTGGGTCGGGTAGGATTTAGGTTTTGGGCATGGGGTCATTGGTCTAGGATTGAAATAAAAATTGGCTATTTGTTAAAAACCCAAGATAAATTAATTAAAAATAATTTATAAAATAGTTACTAATTATAAAAATTAATTTCATGCATAGAAATATTTCAAAAAAATGATTATTTAGTATTTCAAAATACAAAAGACTAATTTCTGGTAAAAAATAGTACAAAATTATATGCATGGGCTATAATTGCAAAATTATTGTAATTATAGCCAAAAGGTGCCAATTTGGATATTTGTGAAATAATTTGGTCTTAATAGGATCATAAATAATAAATTAAATCAAAAAATGCCTTTAAAATCATTTGTAATGCAATTTTATAAATATTTATTGGAAATAAAATACTGGACAAATTAATAAAAATGTAAAACAATTATGGAAAAATACCGATTGCTACCAATGCATGATTTTGAAGGTATATATGCAATTAAAAATATTTTGGGAAAAATTGGGTATCAACACAGTCTTCCCCAAAAAGGTTGAGTACAATGCAAGGAGAAAACTACGGGAGCTCCGCCAGACCAAATCAGTGCGGGATTACGTGTGATAATTCTCTGCGCTCATGCTGAACATACGTGACATGGGGGACAAAGACAAACTCTTCACATTCCTAGAAGGGTTAAAACTTTATGCCCGTATGGAGCTGCAAATACAAAGGGTAGATAGCCTACCCAAGATGATCCAAGCAGCGGAATGCCTTGGGGACTATCAAGTGGAATCTCGGAAGGATAGGACTCAACGACCTGTCCGAGCAGGATAAAAAGAGGGCCAGCCCGACAATGGTGGCCTTAGCAGAAGTGGGGGAGATCGGAGTGCAACCAAATCTAAGGCTCCTTCCTCAAGCAGCAATAGTGTTGCGTCAAACAACAATGATCAGGGGAGAAAGCCCCCTTCAGGATGTCGTCATTGCGGCGGGCCACATTGGAATAATAAATGCCCACATGCACAGATGAATGCCCATCAATCTTTTGATGATGGGGCGGATGATGCGGATCAGACTAAACCAGTAGGTTCTTTCAATGCAATTTTTGGCTTTATATATGAGGCATTAGCGGGAACCACTGCTGGTATCCATAAGAAGAAGGACCCCATCCCAACCACCAATAAAGGGAAAAAGAAGGCAGACGAGAGGAATCCTCCTAAACAAGAGAGGACCTTAATGTTCGTTGAAATGAAGGTAAATGGAAAGCCCAATCGGGCGATGATTAACACGGGTGCTACCCACAACTACTTGGCCTCGACTCAGGTGGAGCTCCTTGTCATAGTTGTAGGAAAGGGCAGAGGTCGTGTCAAGGCTATCAACTCACCGCCTTAGCCAGTGGGTGGAATAACCAAAGAAGTACCAGTGAAGCTTGGTCCTTATGAAGGAAAATTCAACTTGCGCGTGGTGATCATAGATGACTTCGAGTTGATAGTTGGATTGGAATTCTTGAGGCAAACCAACACCATGCCCGTACCGTATAAAAACATGCTACTGATGATGGGAGAAAATGGGTCAAAGCGCTGCATTATCCCGTGCATGCCCATGAAGATAGCCGATGAAACATCTTGGCCTTGCAGTTAAAGAAGGGAGTCAAAAGACATGAACCTACATTTATGGCTACCCTATGCATTGAAGATGTAGAACGATCCTCAAGTCCTATTCATACACCTGTGAAGGAGCTACTACTGGAGTTTGAAGACGACATGCCACAGGAAATGCCAAAGCGACTCCCCCCTAGGCGCACTGTGGACCATGAGATTGAGTTGGTGCCGGGTGCGAAGCAACCTGCCCGGACGCCTTATAGAATGTCATAACCCGAACTCACCGAGCTTCGGAGACAATTGACGGAAATGCTAGAAACGGGGATCATTGTGCCTCCAAGTCCCCATATAGGTACCCGGTGCTATTCCAAAAGACACATGATGGTAGTCTACCATTCTGCGTGGATTATCGGGCTCTAAACAAAATCACTGTGAAGAACAAGTATCCTATTCTGCTTATGGAAGACTTGTTCGATAGATTGGGTGTTGCGACGGTGTTCACGAAAATAGACCTAAAGACAGGGTATTGGCAAGTTCGGATTGATGAGGGTTATGAATACAAGACGACATGTGCGACAAGATATGGGTTGTTCGACTTTTTGGTTATGCCGTTCGGCTTAACTAACGCTCCAGCCACATTTTGCACCCTGATAAACCAAGTCTTCTGAGAGTACATTAACGAATTCATCGTGGTCTACTTGGATGACATTGTGGTTTATATCCAAACACTGGAAGAACACCTGGAGCACTTGCGGAAGGTCCTAGACCAATTGCGGGAGCACGAATTATATGCCAATCTATCCAAGTGTTTTCTCAAAAGAAGATAGACTTCCTCGGCCATGTCATTGAGGAAAGGCGGATCAAGATGGACCAACAAAAGGTTCAAGATATCACATATTGGCCGCGGACCAAGGATATCTACGCCTTGAGGGCGTTCCTTGGCCTATGCAATTTCTATTGGCGATTTATGAAAAAATACTCCCTCATCGCAGTGCCATTGACAAAACTCCTCAAGAAGGTCTTGCCTTGGGACTGGGGACCCAGGCGAGTAGAGACCTTCAACGCATTAAAAGAGGCTATGTCTAGTAGCCCCGCCTTGGCCCTCCCTGATTTGGACAAGCCATTCGAGGTACAACTGGATGCTTCCAACTATGTCTTGGCGGGGTCTTGCTACAAGAAAGGCATCATGTAGCGTACAAGAGCCGGAAGCTGAAAGATGCAGAGTGGCGCTATGCCTCCCATGAGAAAGAATTATTGGTTGTTGTCCATTGATTACGCCTTTAGAGGCACTATCTACTGGGAAACCCGTTCGTGGTCAAGACAGACAACACAGCTGTTAACCATTTCATGACCCAACCCAAAACTGAATGGTCGACAGGCCAGGTGGCAGAAACTCCTAGCGGAATTTCACTTCAACCTGGAGTACCAAAGTGGGAATACTAATCATGTTGCTGATGCACTCAGTCGAAGAGCTGACCTAGCATTGGTGTGCCTACTCGCCACCCTAAGGGGGAGCGAAGTATCCACCACCATAAAAGACCAAATACAATATCTACTCATCAAGGATCTTGCTGCTCAGTATTTGGTTGATCTGGTAGGACAGTGCAAGACTCGCCAGTTCTACATGGAAGATGGTTCCCTGAAAGTGAAAGGGAATAGACTTTATGTTCCTAAAGGAGGAGATCTGCGAAGGACTCTTCTGGCGGAATGCCACGATAATTTGTGGGTCGGCCATCCCAGTGAAGAACGTAATTGGCCTCAAATGGCCGATGATGTCGCTCAGTATGTGAGTACTTGTTTAGTATGCCAGAAGGACAAGTCAGACCGCTTGACACAAGCGGGTCTCTTGGAACCACTTGCTGTCCCAAAGAGACCTTGGGAAAGTGTTTCCTTGGATTTCATCACCGAATTTCCCAAGGTCGGAGATCTCATAACTATCATGGTTGTGGTAGATCGATTTTCCAAGTATGCTACCTTTACTGCAACCCCACAATATATATCAACAGAAGATACAACTCGACTCTTCTTCTCTCATGTCATCAAATATTGGGGCCTGCCCAAAGACATCATTAGTGATCGCGACTCACGCTTCACTAGTAACTTTTGGACCCAACTCTTTAATTGCCTCGGGTCAAAATTGAGTCACAACTCAAGTTTTCATCTGCAATCTGACGGCCAGACGGAGCGGTTCAATGGTATGTAGGAGGAATATCTCTGCCACTTTGTAACAGGATCGCAGAAGAATTGGGTGAAGCTCTTGGATGCTGCTCAACTGTGTTTCAATTCCCAAAAGAGCTCTAGTACAAATGAAAACGCTGTTGAAATTATTACCGGGAAGCAACCGCTACTCCCACACACTGTGAATGCACCAAACATGTCAAAATCTTCTCGAGCTGCTAGCTTCTCAAAAGAATGGAAGAAAAAGTTGGAGATAGTGCAAAGCTATCTGGTCAAATCCCAAAAGTGGATAAAGGGGCATGCTGATCAAAATCGTCGCTTTGTTGAATGCCAAGTAGGAGACAAAGTGGTGGAAAAAATTCCAAAGTGGTACTTGTTTGAATGAGTCCATGACCCTCGCCTATTGCAAAAACACATTGTACCCTTGTCCATTAAAAGACGCGTCGGGAAAGTTGCATACCGAGTGGATACCCCAGCTTGGTGGAAAATCCATCCCGTCTTCCATGTCAGCCTACTGAAACCTTTTCGGGAAGACATGAAGGACCATTCACGGAGCCAACTCACAATACCCAGTATTCGAGGCCCCAATTCAATCGGAAAAAGGTGTGCTGAAGCTATACTTGATGATCGGGTGATTCACGCCTCAAGGAAGGATCACCAAGAGTTTTTGGTGAAATAGCAGGGTTGCAATGCAGAGGAGAATACTTGGGGGAGGGGAACAAACCTCAAAGCCTACAAGAGCCTAATTGAAGATTATATTGAAAGTAAGGCGCCGAAGACGTCACCAACTCAGGTGGGGGAGAATGTCATGGGCGGCTTTCCAGCCATGCCCCATGACCCCTTGGACGAGCCCCGTAGCTTCCTGGCAAGCCTCCCAACGCCTAGCGCCACAGACGACCCCGTGGTCTTGGATCCACCAAGTGACAAGCACGCATGTGCCTCTGTCGTCCCACGATATCTCTCGCTAGTGCCCAGCCGCAGGCAACTGCCAACAGCGCCGCTCACACAGATCGTGATGCCAAAGACAAGGTTGCTGACAACGGACCTGTTTCTACCTTGTAGAAAACTAAGTCCTTTTCATTGTAAATATAGAGTAGTTTTATTCCATGTATTTTCATTATGATTCTCTAGCTTATTTAGGTCAAGCATTGTAACTTTGGTTTTTTTTAAAGCATTATTAGGGGAGGATTAAGCATTCAAAACTTTCTAGCAAGCAAACCATTCTCTGTACTGGTGTCTCTCCCCTCAGTGTTGCACTGCCTTTCTATAATAGCTTTCATTAATGCAATCAAGCTTTCTTTCAATTCTCATTTATGTTCTCTCAATTGCTCTTGACATTGATTTTCTTGTATGGTACTGACAATCTCGTCTAGCGTACGGAGGGGACCTCAATTGGCGGACATCAACTGCACTGACATCAGTTGCTTAGCTTTACGTCTCCCTTTCAAGGAATCTCAGGAAGGCACCGCGTAACAAAAAACATGGTTAATTTTGACCACTTAATTGCATCAACATTGAGGAAGATTTATATGCTTGCAGTGATATTCTACCCACTGTATGAGTCTAGACTAACTTATATATGCTTTGACACTTATGGTAGCAAAAGGGGCGGAAGGGTTGGCTTGCCAAAATCACGTATATTTATAAAAAATCTCATTAAATATCTATAAAAATTAGACTGTAACGTAGTTATTATTGTTGTATTAACTTAAAGTAATAAGTATTAATTTGCTATAAAAATTCATAAACTTTTAATTCTGAATTAGTTTCGGTCGGTACCTTCTTAAGCTATTAGATGTCCATAAACTATTTCACAAAGTAATGCATCTTATTTAGTATAAGTCAGAAATATAGCAGACTAACCACTAGAATGCTTGGATGATAACATTGATAGTTTCTACATTTTTTGGATAAGTGATAGTTTTTTATATATGCAAAGACCCTTTCTTCTTCCCTTCAATATCCCCATAGGAGATAGAAATAAAAGGAGAAAAACTCGTAATGTTTATTAAATGGATATGATGATTTTGTTGGCTGGATATAAGTAAGAGATTTCGTGTAATATTCCTATATTGTCGTCTATATATGAATAGGTCGGGTCGTATTATGCTCTGTCCACAAGCCATCATTTTAATTGTGTAATACTAAAGTAAAGGACTACCTTTTCAAAGGGAAGCTTCATTTGAAATATTACAGGAGCAATGAATTTGAAAGGACAAACAAAATATTTGTCTTGAAACTTGCTAAAACTTATGCGAAGAAATGAGGAAACAGTAAATAGTTTGTCGGCTATGAATGTAAATAAATTTTAACGCACCTAAAAGTAAAAAAAGCCTTATGGAAAACTGACATGTATAGTTGTTCTCAATATATATATTATGTATATTATATACAAATTTTATATACTTTTTTCGCAATTGAATGTAAATAGTTTATGGCACATGTTAAAAGTGAAAAAAGTCCATTCACATTCGGTAGCCGAAAAGTTATATAGAATTGTATAATTTTTGTATATAACGTATATAGTGTGTGTATATATATATACGAAAAATTATATATTTTTGACTATTATTTTGAGAGCAGCTATATAATGTCATTTTTCCAATGTAAATAATTTCTGGTGCAGTCTAAAAGCGAGGAAAACACTAAAAATATCTAAGTTTTGCTTGGAGTTCAAACTTATAATTTTTGTTTTTTCTTAAACTAAAAATTTATATGTTAAACAAATTACATAAAAATAATTTAAGTCAAAATAGTTAATAAGTAAAAATATTTAAAAGTTAATTAAGAAAACAATAGCTAAAGTAAAAACTGTCCAATAATTTAGGGTCACGTGAAAAGGATAGAAAAGATTACTACTTTTAGATTTAATTCTCAAAGCAATAGTACTATATATAGTAGAATTAAAAGAGATCGTCACCACAAAGGTTGTGATTTGTCATTTTGTGAATGTTTTTTGTTTTGGAATTAATCCAGACCAAAAATAAGAGAGGTCGTTGTTACTTTGTGATTACTAATATTTTAAAAAAGAAAAAGGAAAAAAGAAAAAAAGAAAAATAATGCGGTTGTATAAAGATCCAAATATAGCAGCCGCAGGGGATTAGGTCCCAATAGAAAACCACAAGAAGCCAAAAAATAATTGGGATAGCTTCCCCCTACAAGAAAGGGGGCGTTGGTTGAAGGAAGCGTTCTGTATTTTTGGCTGACTCAGAAAATTTTCCTCTTTTGCAAGTAAACATTCTTCATCTTTCCATATAGAATTTTCTTTAATTAATTTAAATTTGTTTAGTTTTCCTCTCTGCAATGATCTCTCTGTGTTTATTTACATTAAAGACATAACTGATGCTGATCTTCCTTGAACAATTAATTTTCCTGCTTTTTTTTCTTTTCTTAATTATTTTATGGGTTTATTCTTGTCTTTGCACTCTTGTTATTGCCTATGTTTCTATTTAATTCATAGTAATATGTTTGATTCAATCAAGTAATTTTATCTTTCTGAATTATTCCCTGTTCACTGGATCAAACTTCAAACAACGGGAAGAGGTGGGGGGGTGGTTTGGGGGGGGGGGGTTCAGCTGCAATCCAGTTTGTAAATTCAAAAGACGAAACATTTTTAAGTGTTGGAGGAATCTAAACCTTATTGAAGTTGAGATCATGGGAATATAATTTAGTTATTTCTGCCTAGAGTAAAAGTAGCTTAGATTGTTGCTGCTATCATCTAATTTAGACGTGACTCAAGCTAAGATGGAAATTTGATCTGGAACTACTTTGGGGATTGAGGCTATTGAGGTGTAGTTGATTGATTGCTTGATATGACTGTCAAAATGCTCGAGCACAGTTGGAGTGTTTGATCAGTCAGTAGTTTGAGATTGAGGAATTGTTGATTGATTGATATGATGTAAAACACTCAGCGTAAAGATCAGCTTCTGGTTCTAAAGTAAGAGGATGGTTTTGAATTTGAGCATTATTTTATAGGAGTTGTATCTTGGCTTTTATGACAAAAGCAAATTTGACAGTATATGTGAGACTGTAAATTTATTTAAAATACACAAATACTTTTGAAAGGCTGACGTTGGTAATTTTAATACTATAAAGTGCAGAGGCAGTATGTCTAGTCTTAGTTACCTTGGCAACCTGCATATGCAACTGTTGGACTGAGCAGTAATTTATTGCTTATTTGATCAGCCTGAGACAAAGCCAGCATGAGCCAATTAGATTCTCAGCTTTGAATATTCAGTGTAATTATTGCGAAGGAAATTATGAGTCTTCTTGTTATGTGCACTTCAACTTCTTTTTTTCCTCTCGCGTTCCTATTATTTTTCTCGTTTGAGTGAATAGTTCATAATGAATGACTGTGAGATCAGTTCTATTTTAATAAAAAGAAGTCTTCAAGACCCATTTTTTGAATAAACTTGTTCACGGTAAAAATGCTGACTTCCAACTCTTAAGCATATTGCTTGCAACATATAGATATATTCGCAAGCTAGAAGAAAAATGGTGATAGCCGTGTGTATGTATATATGTATATATATATAAATGATGATGATGATGATTGAAGTTGAACTACTATCTGGTCTTGACAGGCATGTGCCTGAAGTGTATAGCAGTACATTGTAGCAAGTACTAGTAGTGCTAGAAACTCAGTATTCGACGCTGCAAATCCTTGATACTTGATAGACCTTGTGATGATTTAATTATTGTTGAACTTTTTGAGTGGCCAAAGTTTTCATCTTTAAGTAAATGTAAGCAAAAGTTATACTCAAAACAATCTTTTTGGGAAAGCCAATTTTGGATATTTCTGTCATATCCCCCTTCTTAAGTATGGCTACTTCATTCACAAATCATATTCTTCTGCTGTGTAACCAACTATTTTGCGCAGACTCTCCAAAATGCAGCCGCACCCGTATCGTATTCTTCAAAAAAGCACTACTTTTGGAGGATCCGACACGTATCCAGTCACATTTTCGGAGAGTCCGAGCAACGTAGGTAACCAAATAAGGTTCATTAAAGAAACCTTGTTGACAAAATGGACTTGTAAGCAAAACACCAAATATAATAACAATAACTATGTGTCAACCAAATTAGTTGAGGTCAACTATATGAGTCATCTAAATAAAATTGGGGTTTCTCTAAATTTAGAGACTCATATATCTTAAACTTATAATACTCCCGATAAGCACTAGAATAAACTTTTGTCATTTATCCTCTAAGGATGTTAGTTTCAGCCTATGTGGGACATGGTCATTTGTGATCTTCTTGTATATCCACACATTTATCTTAACATTCTCATTTTTAAGACACTCATGTTGTGGATATGTTGGGACTTAGAGGCGCAACATACAGTATTACTGGTAACATAGTTTTTTGATAAAATTTGTCTTTCATGTTGGTAGGTATTTGTTATTGCATAGCAGTCCCATAACACCTCTATGTCAACCACCCTATTTTATTTCTATGTGGTACATCTTGTTCTCGTGTCATTTTTCTTTAAGTCTAAACAACAACTATAACAACAACAACCCAGTAAAATCCCACAAGTGGGCTTAGGCATCACATTTCCGTCTAGTCTCACTTAAACTCCATTCTTTCTGTGGGGCAAATCCCATATCTTTTCCCTATTGTTATATGGAATTCTCACAAATGTTACTTCGCACGTATGTTTATGTGAGTTCGAAGCACATAATTAATGCACGATAAGAAAAGACAGCTTCATGTGCTTGCAACTGTCATTCTTCAAGTGCTATTAGCATGTCTCTCGTTGATTTCTCTTTTTTGTACTTTATTATGCTATTTCTTGAATCTGGACTTACTGTTTCACTTGGCAGCATGGATGTCAAGGTCTGCCTTTTCCTTCTCATACTCGGTGCTGTGTGTTGTACTGCTAGAGAATTAGCAGCCCCTGACCTCCTTATTAAAGAAACCACGGATGTTTCAGGTACTTTTCCTATTCTTTTGTTACCAATGCCAATGGCTTTAGTATTGTGTTTGGATATGATTTTTGTAATTTGGATTCTGAAATAATGGGGTAGCTTTAAATTACACACACATAGGAAAATGATGACTGTTAAATAGTAAATCTGCAGCCATAAAATTTACAAATTCTGTGAACAGCATTGATGTCCTTCGATGGTCAGTGACCTATCCATAATTAATGAGAACCTCTTGGATTTTCCAGGGTAGATGTCTAGTGGAAGTTTGTGATTTTTTTTGCTAGTGAAAGCATTTCCTAAGCTAAGCTTTGAATTTACTTGCAGTTTATTCATTTACTATTTTCAGTTCCTAAAATCTCTTATAGTAATGACCTCTCTTCCAATTTTTCTTCCCCAACCCTCTAAATTTAAACTGCAACATAAACTTTCTCTAAACCGAAGATCTTTCTTTTTGCACCTATTACCAACCAACCAGTCTCTTGAGGAAGTACCGTCAATATATTTGCCATGGGGTCCTTCTCTGTTTTCAAGTCAATTTGGTTTGTTAGTTCCGTTTATTTAAGATATACTTCATATGACTTATAATGATATCGACATCAGTTTTTCCTATGTGTGTGTGTAATGTTAGATATGGCCTGTTTTTATTAAATAGAGGGATAGACTGTGGAAATACAAACTTGGAAGGTCAAGTGTTGCATTTTATTTATTTGGTAGTCTAGGTCAGAATAGCAGTTTACTCCAAAAAGAACTGGGCACATGGTATGTTCTCTTTAAAATAAGGGGTTCATGATAATTCGAGAAACTATGGTGAAAAGTTATCCTCATAATCTTGACTTGGATGCTTGCCTGCAAATTTCAAATTAGCTACTTATATGGCTTTACTGTCTGTTTATCCTCCATTATTAAGATTTTGTTAGATGGGGATGTAGGTGATTTCTCCGTCCACTTATCTTTCTGGTAGATTTCTTTTATTCATGCTTACTAGCCTAATCTATGTTTAACTATATTCTCCTGTCATCTTGTTGATATTTTTATGTGAAGTCATTTATTTTACTCTATGTTGTGTGGAACTCCAAAATGCTGCCGCACCCGTGTCGGATCCTCCAAAAATACACTACTTTTGAAGGATCCGACACGCATCCGGCAACATTTGTGGAGAGTCCGAGCAACATAGATTTTACTTGATTGATTTAGGAGTACGGAGTACCTGAATAAAAACTTTATTATGACATAACATTGATCTTGGCTTTCTTGCAATAGCATTGTGGATAAGTAATCTACAGGCACAGAAACAACTTCAGCCTCTGAAAGACGTCGAAGGATTGTGCACATTGTGTGAAGAATATACTGCTAGTGCACTTGGTTACCTTTCTAATAACGAGACCCAAACAAAGATACTTGACCTACTTCTCAACACCTGTTCGAAGATGCCAATGTACAAGCTCAAGGTACTTATGATCTGACATAAATGTCCATCTATTGACCATTAATTTTGCCCAAATGATTAATTCATACTGCCAATAATGCTATCTAATTGTTAATAATTCCTAATCACGCGCGCGCACACACACACACACACACACACATATTTGCAATAATGTATCACTTTGCTGTCTATATTTGTTATTTAGTGTCGATGTATACTAGCAATTAGTTGATGCCTTGACGCTTTGGCACCTGCCGGAAAGCTCCTTATAAGTGAGGCGAAGTTCTCAGCCTATGTTGTGCATAGCTTGATATTTTTTGGATTATGCAACAACATTGATAATGCTATTTTTCATCTTTTGCAACATTAATTTTCAAGTGACTTTCTCTTAAATTTTTTTGCTTGTAGTGCACTGACCTGGTGGATCAGTATGTTCGTCCCTTCTTTTTAGTGATCTCCACTATAAAACCTGTCGATATTTGCCAAAAGGTTGACCTTTGTCAGAAAGTGGTTTCCATCTCTCAACAGTTCTCTCAGAATGGCTGTGACTTGTGTCATCAAGTGGTTAAAGAGACACTTTTGAAATTGAAAAATCCTGACACTCAGGTACTCTTGTCTTTCATTATATATGTACATTTTATATGCCGAACTATCAAGAGAAAAGAAAAAAGAACCATATTTTCATGGTTAGCGTCCACTTAAATTTAGCTGAGAGTCTGCACTATTACAAAGGCCGGAAGGTGGTTAATCTGACTCTCTAAATGCCATAAAAATGTCAATCCAAAATTGCAAATGTGTTACTGATAATGATACGTCATTTGGAAGAAGTTACTAATTATGTGCATATGTTTGATAAGGTACAAATATCATAATATATTTGTATTTACCAACACATTTATGAAACTGTATTCTCTCAACTTTGTGAATGCATAAAAAATTATTTTTTAGCATTTCTTTGTAGCTGCAAGTTATTCATACAAGATAGTATGTATGTGTGTGTCTACTGCTGTGGTGCTGGGACTCTTTGGTCAAGCTTGCACACACCTTGACTATTCCACCGGGTACCTACTAGTGTGTCAATGGTTCGGTTTAGTCGGTTAATTTATAAAATTTGTATAGTACCAGTTTTTTCGGTTACGCTACTATGTATAACCAAAGTTAAACGTTTGAAAACTGTCCCAATTATCTCGGTTTATCTTCGGTATTCGTTTGGTTCGGTTAACTTTAAGTATTTTTCTTAAAATGTCATGTAAGGATCGATAGTAGAAGTTAGAATGTGATAACATACATACTTACATAGGACTTTGGCAAAACTTTCTAAACATTTTTACTGTGTAAAAAGGGATGAATCAAGGGAATATGAAAGATGGCTAGAAGAGAGATCCATCTCACTAAAAGAAAGTAAGCGAAGACCAGAGAAATATAAATCGTAGGAATATATTAATCAAGTTGGGATTCAAAATAGAGTCCGTTAGAAGATTAAGTATCCAATAAGAGAAATGTAAATCATACGAGAAGAAAGATATTCAATCTTGTAGTTTACTACTTAAGATGTTGGAACTAATTTAGTTTCAATAGGTGTAGCAGAATATGTTTGGGAGCTGGGACTTTGTGTTATAATCACTTGTTGGCTTGTAACTGTTTCCAATATTCCAAGGCCCAAGGGAAAAAAATAAAGTTTTGTTATTTTTAAACTTAATAATATAAAATATATTGTTCACGTACAAATTTATTCGGTACGGTTTGATATTTTCTCGGTTTATTTTTATAAAAATAAAGTTCCTACTCTAATTATAGGTGCGGTAATATATTCATCTAAAAACCTACGGTTTTATTAAAAGAAACCTAATAATCGGTTGGGCACCGTACAGTCGGTCAGTTTAGTTTGTTTTTAAAGATCCATTGATACCCCTACTACCTCTCGCCATAACAGGTACCGAGTTACTCAACCCACGCAAACTTAGGCGAATATAAAGAATCCCCTAGCTTTTTTGTTCCCTCTACTATGATCTGAGTCTTGATTTCATGGTTTTCGTTCCCACTTCTTTGATAGCTAGCCTACGCCCTTGGGTGTGATATCATGAAGATATATTGTAGAGCATTATTAGTAATTAAAAAGACTTTGTCATTGGATTTACTGGTTCGAATCTGGCAGGTTGGGTGTTTTATTTCATTTATCCTCATAAAAAGAATGTCATTAAATTTACCATAGATGTATATGGAGATAGTAAGTGGTTGTCTTTTTTTCTTTTTTTTTAGTGGTAAGTGACAGTATGTGGTTGTTGTGTGACAGATATATTCACTTGTGATTTTCGTCAGGTTGCAAAGCCTTTAGAGTGCCCCTGAACGGAAGGAAGGAAATATATTTAGAAATCTAAACTCATTTTCTTCTTGTATTCTTTCAGTTAGACATACTTGAGTTGCTCCTGAAAGCATGTGGATCCGTTGAAAAATATGCTAATAAGGTAAAAACTCTCTGAAACTGATCTTCTATCATAACTATACCTTAATGCCTGCTTTTACTTCGCAAATTCCATCTCAGATAACTCCTTGAATTCTGATAGTTAACAACTATTGTACTTGTTTTGGACTTTTTGGTCCTTAAAAAGCTTTTGCCAGCCCCATGTGTCCACAACTATGTTGCTTGGACTTTCCGGAAATGTCACGAGGTGCATGTTGGATCCTCCAAAAGTAGTGCATTTTTGGAGGATCCGACAAGAGTCCAACGCAACATAGGTCCACAGCCCTGAATTGTTAGAGGAAATGAAATGCTTGTCAATGAATGTTTCCTCATTAAGGGGCAAAGTTTGCAAAGGATATCTGATGATCCATTGTATTTTACTTTGAGACATGTTGTAATACGTGATCACAAGCCTTAATTGCTCTAAGAAAATTATTACTATATCGAGGAATAAGTGCCAGGGTCAAGTTATATTACTTGCAATATTTCCATATCCAAGAGGATTATGAAGTAGTTAATGATTATATGTGGAAGGATAAAAGGTCGTCTGATAACAGTACTGATGTTTCTTTTATTTCTTTGTCTTGCCGGTTTTTTCTGTGTGCCTCGTGATGTTCTGCAGTGCAAGAAAATGGTCTTTGAATATGCACCAGTGATCCTCGTTAATGCGGAACATTTTCTGGAGAAAAATGACGTGTGCACTATCTTGCATGCCTGTGAGCCTGCTGTTGGTAAGAAGGAGAAGGAAGTGTTACCAAAGATGCAAACTTCAATGCATTCTGCCTCTTGAGGAAGACAGGTTATTGAGACTAGCTTGGATGTGTTGTATTTAAACAATTGGATACCATCTTTCAGTTTGTGCCTTATTGTGTATAGTTTGTGTAATTGAAGTGCAGACTTCATCTCTTGTTTATATGCATTGATGTTTATCTAAGAAGCTTAATTTAATAAAAGTTAGTCGTTCTTGATTGCTATGAGCACTTAGATTGGATAGTATTTGGTTGTCTTAATTTTCTCGGGTTAAACGGGCACCTGACTTGCTCTAAAATCCAATTGCCACCGCCTGCGCGTTATTTACACCAGGTGACTTTATAAGTTGGTCACCCGTTCGGAATTAGACCGTCGAGGAATTTTCAGAAATCACTATTGTTTAGTGGCTATTAACTTCCTATAGCTATTATTCAGTTGTTACGGTAGGGTATTCGCGGTATTCGCGTTGCTGTATTCGTGAATACGACATCAAAAAGCGCCTAACAATCAGGGTAGTCTAGGTGTACGCGCATGTATTCTCATATATTCGCTGTTGTATTCATGTATATAGCAGTAAAACTCGCCTAAAATCATGAACAGTCCAACTATACAACGTATTCATGAATACAACAGCAAAAGACGACTAAAATTGCCTCCAGGGCCTAACTCAAGTGACAAAGGGTGGTGAATTTGTGTCTTAGGTCACAGGTTCAAGCCCCCACACCATGCAAAGCAAAGCCTGGTATTTAAGTAGAGAAGGGAAGATGGGCAGGCCCATTATCCACCGAGTTTTGAAGGCTGCGGTTGGTCCAAAGAATCGACCCAAACAAATTTCTCTGTCATCAAAAAAAAAAAAACGACTAAAATCAGGGCAGTCCGGCTATATGTGCATGTATTCACATGTCAATTACCTTAAAAATAGGTATGTCCAGCGTATAAGTGAGGAAAACATATATAGTGTATTTTATGCCTCAATGGCAGTATATATCATAAATACAAATTTTGCTATAAAATATAAAAAGTAGCTATATAAAATAAGATTTTAAAATAATTTTGATTTATAATAAATAGGATGTATACCTTTGTTATAAGTGGTAAAATTTCCTGGTATGAAACTTTGAATATAGTTTGAATTTTTAGCTTCAGATCAGGTTATCGCTTTTGAACTTCAGACCATTGGTTTAATTTTGGAAAAGTTGCCAATTTCTAAATATGAGGTTATAAAATTGCTGTGTGTAAATCAACAGTCATATAGAACATCGTATGTCCACGTAATATGAGTACTCGTAATGGTACATCCTCAATTCTTAGGCAATTATGAATTCAATTTTCAGATGCACACATGTGTTAGGTACTCGTCCCGTGTCCATGTGACATATATTTGGCTACTTTTCAAAATGTCCTCACATGTCTTTAGCGATATGACGTTTTTTTGGCATCAAATCTAGAGTCATTTTCTCCATTCAAAATCGGTCCAAACGACTTCTCTGTCAAAAAAAAAAAAAGACGACTAAAATCAGGGCAGTCCAGCTATATGTGCATGTATTCACATGTCAATTACCTCAAACTGTAGTTGATCATATCATAGAGCATCATTTCCTCAAACTTTTAAGATATAATACAAGGACCAAGAGTAGGAGCATAGATGAAATTTCCTTATTAACTCTAGTAACGACCTTCGCTCACCATTAGGAAAGTTAAAATAGGAAGGGAAAAAACCAAATCCTTCTATATGTCATGCACCACTATCCAGAAAAGGATACCCCTAATGAAGTCCATGATCTCAATAATCATTTTTCTATGAAAAAAAGAGATTATTAGGAAATACAAGTACCAGGTAAAAAGAAAAGATACATAACCTGGTATGTTTCCCCCTCTGTTTCTTATGCTTTCCAAGAGTAGAAAATACAATACTAAAATACATTCTTCAAGTAACTTTTCACATAGTAACAGGTATACAACAGGATTTGCCAAAGTTAACATGGTAGTATAGAATCACTAATTTGCAAAAATGTAAGTTCTTTTCTTCATGTCCCTTTAAGAATTTACCAGATCATGTGTATCCAAGCTAGCTTAGGGGAAGATAGAACGATGCAACACTCGTCCTGATGAATGTGAGACAGCAGACGACGAGGAAGTTTTGCTTCCCAAGAAAGAGAATACAATAAAAAGAGATCAGCAACTTTGACTTACCCCAAGGCATTGCTCTCGGTGCAATCCAACACTTGCGCTGCTTTGCCTGCCCGCTCTGCTCCCTCTTTGAATGAATTGGATCCGCTGCTTCAAATACAGTATCAAAAAGTACCGCTTATTGAGCCTCAATTCGCATGGACTTAGTAGCTAGAAAATGGCAAGTGCCGCATAAAATCCACTCTGTTGCTTCTTATGGATTTTCACAACGCTGCTATTAAAAAATGGAATATGCACTTGAAATGAATATGCGAGTTATGTTAAGATATATACCATGAGCAATATGAATATGGATCGAGTAATCTGTTTCTTTAACAGGAAAAATCATTTATAGTGAAATCTGTTGACTCTTGAAAAGCAAATCCAGCTTTTCAGCTACTGGAAACCTGACCGTCATGTTTATAGAAAAATCCACTAAGCTGCGGCTTAAATTTCTGTTTCCATATACCTCGCTCAGGTCCAGCCCCTACCTCCCTCTTTTTAACTTCCACAATTACCAGTTTCTCCGTTAATCTGTTAATCTCTGCTACTAGTACAAAATTTCCATTTTGCCCCTCGACTCTAACGGCGCCGCCATTTTTTCCGGTGACTCTCATCCCTTCCGATTTAGCTACCTCCTCAATCCTCCGCGTAATTCTCTCCGGTGGCTCCATTGAAACAAACCTTTCAACGTCCACTTTGTTGCCTCCTAAACAGTTCAACAATCCAGTGAGATTAACACCTGACGATAACGAGATTATATGAAATGCATTCAGAAACTTGCCGTCATGATTCGTGTCGGAGCTATTTTTGAACTGAAATTCATCATCAAGCTGCGATTTCACTT
This sequence comes from Nicotiana paniculata, assembly GCA_005239505.1. Taxonomy (NCBI): domain Eukaryota; kingdom Viridiplantae; phylum Streptophyta; class Magnoliopsida; order Solanales; family Solanaceae; genus Nicotiana; species Nicotiana paniculata. Next base: position 48,493 of record MDKI01092462.1, on the reverse strand, counting down.
CTTTGAAACCTTTTCTAAACCACGGATCGTTTCTGATCTGTTCAATGGAGATTCGAGTTTGAGGATTCGTGTCCAGTAGTCGAGTCAGTAACAGCTTTAACCCGTGTGAGGTCCACTTGGGGCAACGAAATTCGCCTTTGTAGATTTTCCGATACATAGCCATTAGATTTGTATCACTGAAAGGTAAATAACCAGCGTTGAGCACAAACAGGATGATGCCACATGACCATATATCCACCTTAGCTCCATCGTATCCTTTCTTCTCGAGGATTTCAGGTGCCACGTAAGCTGGAGTGCCGCAGAGCGTGTGGAGGAATCCGTCGGGTCGGATCTGATCCGATACTGCGCTTAGCCCAAAATCGGTGACCTTTAGATCCCAATTCTCATCAAGCAAGAGATTCTCCAGCTTCAGATCGCGGTGGTATACGCCGCGAGAGTGGCAGTATTCAACGGCGGAGATTAATTGCTGAAAATAACGACGGCTGAGATCCTCGCTAAATCGGCCTTTGCTGACCTTAGCAAACAGCTCTCCACCTTTAGCGAATTCCATGACGAAGTAGATCTTCGTCTTCGTAGCGAGGACCTCAAGGAGGCGCACGATATGAGGGTGGCGCAACCTCCGCATAATAGAGATCTCCCGCTTAACATGCGCCGTGAAACCACCTTTCAAAATCTTCTGCTTGCTTACGGTCTTAATCGCCACACTCTGCCTCGTCTTAACGTCCCTGGCATGATAAACTTTCGCAAAAGCGCCGCAACCGAGGAGCTTCCCTACCTCATATTTTCCAAAAAGGTTAAGCTTGAAATCGCCGGCGGTTGCAGCGGCGGCGGCAGACGACGATGAACTACTTTCCTCATGTAAGATCTCCGGCATTACTAGATCCAGAGACCACAAAGGCACGACCAAATCTCTCGAAAAATTCTTCTTCCTTTTGCATCAAAGCAACACTATAGTTGATTAACTAATTCTAGAAAATTCTTTAGCATCTACGGAGAAGAGAGAAAACTCGAATGGGTCAACGCGCAAATCGTAGATATTTTGTGACAAGATTTGGAAAAAATTAGAGGTGGGGAGATAGTAGGTGAGTGTGGGAATCGATCGACGTGTTCAAATTAACCACGTTACTCTATTAGTTGAAACACATGGAGTATTTACAAGAGTATGGTCCCGCCAACTGCAAATCTAACAAAGTAAATTAATTGCTAATCACATGAATCAAGAGGGCAATCAGAAATTACGAACTCCAAAGTTTTAAGTTCGAGCTATGGAAAAAAAATTCTCATAACGGATAATTATTTGATAGGAAATAACAAAAAATTAATATATTAAGGAAAAATGGGGGAGAGGAATGCTATATTAATGATGGAGTTTGAACTCTCCGTCTTAATTATGGAAGACAGAAAGCTTACTCGACCTCAGCTCCTTCTTAGTAAATCATACCAGGCGAATTCGAATTAATCGAATTATCGAGTTTTGAATACCAGTGAATTAACCAAGTTTAAAAAGAGGTCTATCCTAAGTATAATCAAGTGTTCATGAAAAATAAGATTACAATAACTCCAAGGCAGAGTTAAAGATTTAAAGCTTATAAATTTAAAATTTTAAATTTTATAAGTTATTGAGTTCTAAATTAAAAATTTATATATATTCAATAAATTTCTTAACTTGTAAGCGGTATGCAAGCTCCGCCCCCAAAAAAGGATCTCTCTGGTACATTAACCAATCATAATCTTTTTCTTTTCCTATTTTAGATAAGACTTGTCAATTTAGTAGAATAATCTACCCGTACCCGTGGATCCGAACCCAAGCCCCAAGGCCTAAAAAAGGGAAACTAAAACATCAAACTAGATGCTACAGTATTAAAATAGAAAGCCACTTAATTAAGTTTTAATAGAGAAATTTCAGTAAGTTCAAGCACCGCACTCATACACATTGTTCTATGATTGTGTTTTTCTCACTATTTTTCAATTCTATTTTCTATAGCTAATAATTACTTCCAAATTTGGCTAATATGCTAATGGTTCTCATACTATCAAAGACAAAGTAATTGACCGAACATTTTGACTATTACTACCAAGAAACTAGTGGGTACGGACTGTTGAAGGATTCTGACTATTGTTAACAGCCCAAGCTGCTTCTTAACAAACAATGAATTCATGTGATTGGGAATCCTATTGAGCTTCTACATGGTGAAAATACCTACACCTCATCCTACTGGGGATCCTCAATTTCTCCCCGAACTCCAAATTTTGCTAAACAGAAGATCGCAAGTGTAGAGAAATCCATCAGAATGACTGGCTTAAGTTGTAAATAAAGGCGGATCCAGGATTTGAAGGTCACGCGTGCACTTTGTAGTTCAACCAAAACATGCTTTCTATATAGGGTGACCACTAATAATATATCACTATTTTCTAATAAAATTTTTGCCACCAAACTTTACTTTGGTTGCAACTATTCCCTCTATCTCTGATAGCATAGGCGGATCCAGGATTTAAAGTTAATGGGTTCCTACAACAATCTCAACTTAATATACAATAGTTTATGGGTTCACAATATGATATTTATAGATATTTAATGAATTTCTTAGTACATATACAAGGTATAAATAAAAGCTACTGGGTTCCGGTGAACCCGGTCTTTATACTCTGGATCCGCCCGTCTGATAGGGATCGACTTTGAAGGTTGTTCAACACCGCCAGTTTGTTAGTGATTGTCCCATAACAAACTCTAAGGGGTCGTTTGGTACATGGCATCATGATCAGGATAATAATCTGGAGATAAAATTTGCTCTAATTCACTTTATCGGTCAACTGATTTTAGGAGCTGTAGGCTCCTGGTCCATTGCACTTTGATTTCTGCATAAGCAAAAGCTCAAGCTGCTCAACTATTTATCATGTGCAACAACACTTAATCTCTCGACCAACCCATTTTGGAGCCGACATGCTGGTTTTACCATTATCATAACTGAAGTTTAGAATAAACAAACCAACTCCAAAACTTACCTTTTTTTCCTTTTAAACAATAAATATATATATATATATATAGATGTGTGCAGGTTGGGAATTGGAGTTACAAACGTCTAGTGCATGACTTGGGGATTCGGAACACAAACTTTAGATTTGAGCCATCGTAGTGTTTGGACATAAATAAAGCAAGATAAATTTTAAAAGGAAAAACAGAATACATTAAAGAAACTATCAACTAGGTAACGATACAGCAGCAAGTTTAAAGTGTTTGGTGGAGACAAATTTCTATTTATAACAAGAGGCAGGTGTAGCGTGTGCACTGTGCAAGAAAGGCCTCTGATGTCAAATCTTAGTCCAGGATTTTCCACATACAAGGAAATAATATCTCTAATCCAGATTCAGCCAAATGCAAATGAGTTTACCAAATGCAATTTCCCTTGCCTACCATGACACTGAAACACATATAAGAGAAGTCTTTTACAGCCTACGATTTCGAAAAGGTCCATGCCGTTTGTTTCAACTATGATCTGAAACACAGGAAATAGTAAAAGGTAGTTTTTGCACATATCCTTCTTGGAGAATGGAGAAGCAGGTCACATGTAACCATTGGAAAAAGAGATGTTTTAGGATAAAGCAAGACCTATTTACATGAACAGAGATTGCTATAAGACATTTAAAGAGCCAATGAGGCACTCTTTGCTAGTATAAGATTCATGATGTAGCAGTCTTTTGCAACTTTCTTTGTTGAAATCCTTCAATTGCGACTCAGGATTGTTCCTCGAGAGTTTTCAATTTAAAAAGAACAGTACAAAAGAGATGGAGGTAAATAGAATGTTTTTTTTGTCCCCTTTAAGCCATAGCCATCCCTCAGGGAAAGGTTCCTGTGGTGTTGGGGGGTTTGGCTTGACCCGTACCATGTATATAAAAGGTAAAGATGAAAAAAGTAGGGGGGCATAGACCTGACCTTCCATATACACAAGACTGTTGCAAAGACAGTCTTCGAAAAAACCATGGAAGATAGAGAAATATACTACTCTTCCATGAGAAAAACTAAATGAATTAGCTTTACAAAAAGCTAGCTTTGTCATACCTACTTCTTATACTAGGAAATTTCCATTTATCTAGTAGGAAAGGACCTCTAGCTTCTTTAAGGAGATTCTGAAAATAGTAGAAATAGGAACTGCTGCCCAGTGATTGCAGCTCTTTCGGCTAAAGCGTCAGCCACCTGATTGGCTTCTCTATAGTAGTGAGAGACCACAACTTCTGCATGGTTGATACTTCTTTTGGCATCTCTGATGATCTGCTTCATCTTTGCATTGTTGGTACACCTTCCGTAATTATGTTGGCCACAATCAGAGAATCAAGCTCTAGATGAAATCTGGTGTAGCCTAGCTGTATACACCGTTCTCCACCAAGTTTAGCTGCTACAGCTTTTGCCTCATTGTTGCTTTTACATTGAACAGGTATTGAGGAAGCCATGAGGAGATCTCCTTTCAAGTCTCTTATTACCGGTGGCGGACCCAGGATTTTGTGCAAGCGGGTTCAATTTTAGAAGTATATAACTTTAGCCGTAAAATAGTAGTTGTCAAGTGGGTTCAAATAAATATTTATACAAAATTTACACAGCTTTAATCCTAATTTATACATATACACAGTATTATTTTTTGGTGAAGCGGGTTCAGTTGAACCAGCTAGCCACCACTTGAGTCCGCCACTGCTTATTAACCCTCCTATACCTGCTCTCCAAGTATCCTATTTACATTGAACAGGTAAATAGGATGCTTTAAAAGCAGCATTTAGGGGGAAAAGAAAAAAAAAAGCATTGATCTAAAGCCACCATTTGCAATCTTTTATGAACAAAAGCTAACTTACCTAATTTCCCAGCTTTGTGCAATCATAGTCTCCAAAGCCACCAACTCTGCACAATGTTCCAATCTGTGCCCTGAAAATTAAATAGGAAAAAGGAAATACTGTTGAAGACAGTGAACATAATTTGGGGAAGCCTCTACTATCATGGAAGTTCACATGTTGGTCCAAAATGAAATCAGTCTTGCATCTAAGAGTCCATAGTCAGTGGCTTTTAAAATATGAATATTAACATGGAAAGAGGGTCAACTTTTTTTGCCTGTCTACATTTCTCCTTCTCTTATGCAAGAGAACTGATCATAACAATCAGGACAAACCAATGTTATGCCAATCAAATACTTCACTTTCCTAAAGATAATAGCAGTTTCCTTTACCCAAAATCACATTACTTTCTAACTTCCACTATACCCTGTAATGAAGAGAACAATATTTTTTTTAGGATTAAGAGATGACTCTTTTGTTGAACGATAATCGTGCAAAACAAACAAAACTTTTGAATCATTGTGTTGTGCAGGGACTAACTTACCTCGTTGAGTTAGTGCTTATGCAACCAGGGGATCAAAAGAGGTAAAGTACGCGATAAAAGCAACGCAAACCAGGGGATCTAGGAGATTAACAACTTACATGGAAATATTGGTCCTATAAGAGTAGAGTATCTTTCAACCTACTGGATGAATGATCCTCAAACTGTTCAATCTATTCAAGTCCCATGTCTCCCCCAAGGGAGACTGCTAGAAAAGCATCCCTGTTAAACAGTACAGCATTTTCATGAGAAAAAGGAGCTGAAAAGTAAAATCGATGAAATTGTTCTTAGGCATACTTCTTCACAACCTTTAAGTCTAGGCTGGCATGGGAACAAGGTGCAGCTAATACTGCACATGCATTTTGTCTTTGTGTCATAGCAACCTTCACAGCTGCATCGCAGAAATAGCTCATGAACATAATTCAATTGCACCTCCCTGTATACCCTTTATTATCTTCAACATAGTACCTGAACAGATATGACAAATACTGATTCTTCTTTAGTACAGATTGGAAGAGGGGAGGGGTCAGACATTAATACAACAAAGGAAATGGGGAAACTAGATAGAATTTTAATATTGTAAGAATGTAATAGACACTCCAATCATCAACGTAGAATACTGGATTATATGAAGTGAAGCTCTGGCCCAAGAAAGAGGTAATTATATGGAGAGAAGCACCAAATCGATAGAAACTAATGTAGGCTCTTCCTAACAGCTTACATTCTAACAGTTAAACAATTTCATAGATAGTTGACTGATGCAATAAGGAGAACCAAAAAGGAAGCAAGACAAAAAGATCCTTAGGTAACAGGGAATGTCATGTTGGAGATCACTCACGTGATAAATTGATAAATTAAATCAATTCTTTAATCCAAATGCCGAAACTCATTTTTAAGCTATAAAATGCTGCTGGAGTCATCTCGGCATTATAATAAGTTAAACACCAAGTTTCAATAAGAGCAGATATCAGACTTTATGGTCAAATAACATTGCAGTAACTTACAGGGGGAATAAAAAGGCAAACAAGGACATCCAAAGATGAAGGACAGACCCGTATAGTTTCTCACTGAACCCCCTTTAAGCTTTGGGTTTATTGATGTTTCATATGTAGACTTCAGTTTCCTGAAAAAGTTGCTTAGTACCCAAACAAGGCCTGCATGTGGATAATATAATTTTGCACTTCCATTGAAATTTAATCTGCAAAAGGAAATGCCAAATTTTAGACCAACCTATTGTGATGCATTTGCATCCTTGTAGAGCACCAGCTGAAGAGAGTAATTACTTAGAGTACTGACTCTGAGCAAATCATTCTCAGAGGTCTTTGGTTTTCAATTACTTGTTCCTATCTGCCCAGTCTGTGTATTAATAACTTCAAAAACAAGTTATGTTTACCATTACAAGGAATAAAAGAAGACCAAGTAGGAAGGGGGAAAAAAAGAGGTTTCAAGTGAAAATTCCGCATGGAAAATCCAACAGTTTCAAGTGGAAGTGCAAAATGCTGAAGGGAAAGCATTCAATTCGTTGATAACTTTGCATTTTTCGTGATGTCATATAATTGCAAGTAGAAGGATTGAATTAAGATAGAACTTTTTTTCTCTGGAATTCTTCAGTATTTCAGTAACATGTATTGGTTTGAGGAATGAGAAGTTTGGAAAGCTAAGGGAGAGGAGGATGGAGGAGATTTTGAAAAAGAAAAAAGATAGCTCAGAAACTGAAAGAGAAACAGAGACTTACGGAAAAACTGAAATATGGGAGCCGTAATTTGGCTTGTCAGATTGTTGCAACATTCTTCTAACTGTGGGCAGTTATGAATTTCCAGGTGCCGTAATTTGGTGAGCCGTTGAATGGCATCTCTAGATGGCAGATGTTGTAGTTTTTCGCAGTTCCTTAAAATTAACTCTTCCAAAGAAACAAGGTTGACGAGCCCATCCGACAGAGCTTCTAACAATGGACAATCACGGATCTCCAAGTGCCGTAATTTGGGCATGGCATCTAAGAAGTCCACATGTTTTAGAAGTTTGCACCTCACTAGCGTCAATTTTCCAAGAGAAGTAAGGTTGCCAAGACTATGAGGAAGAACCTCGATTCCAAATTCAACTATTCCAAGCTCTGTTAGGGCAGAAAGTTGCATAAGCTGATAGGGCAGAGAAACCCAGTGCTCGTGTCCATACACCCACAATGTACGAAGGGATGATAGCTGCTGAATGCCATTAAAAATCAATTGGAATGCCTCGAAATCCACCAACTCTGAGAAAGGACCTATTGACAATGCCCTTAAACCAGTGAGACAGCAAAGGCCCCCTGTGGGTACACTATTCAGTTTGGGACATTCTGATATAGCTAAAGCTGAAAGTGAAGGCATTTCCCACACATGTAAAGGGAAGGAAACTAAGTTGTTACAGTTGTAGACCGCCAAAGACTCCAGAGACGGACAATGCTCTAGCAGACCACTTGGTAAGCTAGTCAATCTATCACAATTGTATAACTGAAGACTTTGGAGGGAAGTCAAATGATTCTGTCCACTGGGAACAGGAATGGAACTGAAATTGGTGCAGTCCTTAATTATCAAGCTCTTAAGAGAACGGAGACTGTACAAACTTTGTGGAAATTCACGGAACTCTCCACAATTTAAGACCCATAGATGTTGAAGAGAAAAATTGTTGTGTAGCATTTCATGTGGAAGACAAGTGAGCTCTTTCACATTATTGACAAAAAGCTCAATGAGAGAAGTCAAGTTGCTGCACAAGTTCAACAATGGCATTTCATTGTTAACTCCTTCAATGCTTAATTCACGTAAGATTTCAAATTGATTTGGAGTACCTTTTAACAATGGACATTTACTAATACACAACATCTCAAGCCGGGGAAACATTCTTACTCCAACTCCTCCACTACCACCACTTCCAGTTGGCATCAATTCCACTCCCTTCCACTCAGTGAGGCTAGGCATATCCTCCAATACTAGTTTTCTTAGTAATGGGAACACTTGAATATTAGCGCTATTGCTGCTTGCTCCATTATTGTTAACTTCAACAGCATAAAATGGAGGTCCAATGCATTCCAAAGTGTGGAAGCCCACCAGTTCAAGATGCCGAAGGACTTTCAGTTGGCCAAGCGATGGAATTTCTTTGCACTTTCCGCAGCCACTTAATTTCAACATGACCAAATGTGGTAGCAACTCTTCACTGAACCATGAAGGAAATCTAGTCCCCAAATAGTCCATTACTGCTAAGGTTTTCAAGTTAGCATGTGGTTGAAGACCATCCAAAACATCCTCATCATTGATTTGACAGTCGCCTAGTTCATCATGGGACCATAGAAATGCCAGCTTGTAGATATTTGGTTTCTCCTGTAGATATGCTCTTCCAGCTTCTTCTCTATTACGGACCATCTGCAGACCGTTGATCGTCAATTCACCTCTAAGGTTTTTTAAAAAACCTAATTCTTCTATTCGACGACCTTTCTCTAAACCTACCTTGAAAAACTGTAGGGTTTGAAGACAAGTTAATTGACCCATCTTAAGTGGCATATGAAAGAGATAATTACCAATACACCATTCTCCCCAACCTGTAGGATGATGATAATTTGGTTTGTATTTAGATTTGTAATATATATGTCTCAAACTTATCATATTTCCCATCTCGTTTGGAAGCACCTTGAGTGAAAAGCAGTGATTGACTCTAAGCGTTTGCAAATTGTAGAGCTTGCACATGGAGTTGGGTAAGGCGTTGATACTAGTCCTAGAGAGATCAAGATATCTCAAGTATATTAGCTTGCCGATTGAGGCTGACAACTCCTTGATGCCTGACTGGGACAAATTTAAAACTCTCAAGAACTGAAATCTCAATAGCATATCTTCGGCCATATCGTTGCTTTTCCAGAACAATGTGCATAAACGTCCAGGCTCATTGATCTTATCAATTTGATCACTTGGTGAGTTCCACCCAAAGTATCGAACTTGAGATAGATTTTCTCCACCATCCCTCTTCGCATCAAATAGTTTAGATTTTAAAATATGCTCAGCCAAATCATGCACAAGATCATGCATCTTACAGTGTGTTATATTGTTGTGCTCATCTAGCTTAACATCTTGCAGCAACGAATTTTGCAACAAAAGTTCAAAAAACTTGTTACCAACGTCTTCCATCACAGTGGTCTTTTGACATGGACGAAGATATCCTTCTGCCATCCAGAATTGGATTAGTTGGTCCTTTTCAAACTCAAAATCTTTCGGAAACATTGCAAAGTATGCAAAACACTTTTTCAGATGCGGAAATGGTAGATAAAAATAGCTGAGTTTTAGTATTTTCTTCAAGCTACTTTCCCCACTATCATCTTCACCTGCAACAAGGGGATTGCCCTCAAGAATTGCCTGCCATTCATGTTTTTCTTTGTTGAGTAACATGCCTCCCAACACACTTGCTGCCAATGGTAGACCTTTACACATTTCAACAATCCTGTTGCCCATGCTCACTAATTCCTCTGTAACCTCCCCATCAACAAATGCTCTTTGTTTGAAAATGGACCAACAATGATCATCTGTTAATTTTTTCAACTTATGAGGATCTGCTGCTACTGTGGTTGCCACCCGTTCAATACGAGTAGTCACGAGAATGCAGTTTCCTCCGCATGTGCTTATTCCTTTCAAGGTATCCTCAAAATCGTGCCACGAGTCAACACGCCACAAATCATCCAGGACAAGCAAATATTTCTTCCCTCCCAATTCATCTTGGAGCTTCTTGACTATTACATCCCTGCTTTGCACCTCAGGTTTCCTTTCTGTCAATGATTCAAGGATTAGTTCAAGAAAGCTCTTAGTTTCTAACATTTCAGGTAGACACAACCACACTCTCTTTTCAAAATGCTGCTTGATATGGTCATCATTGAAAATTCTCTTAGCTATAGTTGTTTTCCCTAAACCCCCCATACCCACTATGGGAATGGTGCACAAAACAACATCCTCTCTCACGTTCAACATTTTCCTCTTTATTTCAGCAACATCCTTGTCTCTACCCACAACATCAGAAGCAACTACCATGGAATCCGTTTCTCGAGTTGATAGTATATGCCGAGAAGGACCTCTTAGTGGTTGGAGACTAAGGGTATTGGCCAACTGATTGATAGTCTTCAACTCTTCATTGATATTTTTGATTTTGTGAGACATTTTGCTCTTAAAAGCTGTATGAGAAAAGAGACCACTGACCTTTCTCATTGGGTTGTTTCGTATCTTCACTTCTCTTCTGCGAGATTCATAGGAGAACTCGTCAAACACATTTTCAGCATCTTCAGCAACTCTCTCAAGCCTCTTGAGCCATTTTAGCACAGCTTGATCCTCAACTTGTTGTCTTTCAGCATCGTGAATGAAAGCTTGGATCATGGATACATTTTGTGTTAGCATATCGACATCTTTGTTGCAGTCCCTTAAACTTTTGACTTCCTCAATAGTGAGAGAAAGCAGATTCTCAAGAAAAACTTGAACAGTAGCACCAATTACAGGATCCACCATTGTTGCCTTTGATCTTTCACAAAGTTTTCTTCCTCTACACCAAAGTCTTCCCAAAGTACTTGTAAAGTCTTCTTTTGCTATTGTTAGTGGACCACTAAAGTCTAAAAGAAAGAATAATTTACAGCCCCTTATCTATCGGGCTTGGTATATTTTGGTTGTTTATGTATACACCTATAAAAGATCTTTTTCGTTTGGAATGTGTCGGCACCAATGTTGGATATACCATTAATTATGTGGTTTAGACATAATATTATATTTTTATTTTTTATGAAATAATTATTTATTTAATTTATTTAATTCAATAAAATACTATTTTAAATAGATCATTTATTACACGTGTGTCCTTTAGTTATGTAGTAGATAATTTAGTGTTTGGAGTCTTAGCACATGCACAGAAGATTAAATTGTTGGTTCTCATAATTAATAAACTATGTTCCCAATTGAAGATATTATTGGGAAAAATATCTTGATGATTGTAGCACAAGATTAGGGTATAATTTGTCTTGATTATGGGAGTGATTTTACTCCGATTTCTTGTGCTAGTATACTTAGTGTATATTGAATTAATTTTGTAATTGACCGAATATATCTAATTCATTAAATGAGCTTATACTCCTAATCTTGATATAATTATTATGATTAATGTGATTTATTTATTATTTTGATTTATCAAAAGCTACAACTCTTTCAGAGTTAGTGCATGCCTAATAGATTGGACAATAACAAAGAGCATTTGTGAAATAATAATTAGTTGATAGAATTCATGACTCAATTTTGAGTTTGATGATACCCATTTATGTAAGCTTATAATTTTTTGTGTGAAAACTCGGCCGGTGGATTTTATATTTGTCACATGAAATAGTTTAAGCGTAATTATAAAGGATTTAATTAGTTGATTAAATTAAATTGTCAGTGATTAAATTTAATTAACTGGTATTTATGACCTAAACATGGGGATTTACAATAAGTGTTAGTGAATTTTCGAAATTCATATTGAGAAGTTTAATTGCAGTTTTTTAGTGGAATAAATTGCAATTAATTATATTAGGAATTAATTCATCCAAAATTTTGAATTACTATAATTAGAAGTCTCTTATTAATTCTGTAGTCTCTGCTATGCCTAGTAAAAATCTGGACTAACTTAGGTAAAATGGACTTGAGAAAAAAGTCATCATATAGAGTTAGAGAATGATTCCACTTGCAAAAGCAGAATCCTGCACATTTTTGGAACCTTTTTTGGCTGAAAAACGAGTCTACATAAGGACGACGTTTTTCACCAAATAACACATTTTTTTCGGAGTTGTATTGTTCTTGCCCACTCAAAGCAATTTCTTCCAAGGTCTTAGTAGGACCATAGCAGAAGACTGCAGCCCTAATTTTTGCTCACCTATGTAATGATTTCAAGAGGTTAGTGCTTCTAATCTCATAATTATATTTTTGTCTAGTTTTGTAACGACCCGACCGGTCGTTCTAAGCACTAGCGCGTCGTTCAGCGGTTTGAAGTCGTGAGCATCTCCATTTCAGGTATTATGACCCATGGGCGTGGTCGGAATTGAATTTCGGGAAGTCAGAGTTGATTTGGAAAGAAAATTCTCATTTCAGAAGCCTTAGGTTGAAAGAATCAACTAAAATTGGAATTTTTAGTAAACGAACTCCGAATCAGGATTTGAGGGTTCCTGCAGGTTCGTATGATGATTTCGGACTTGGGCGTATGTCCGGGTCGGGTTTTGGATAAATCGGGAGCGCTTCGATGCGTATTGTGGAAGTCAGCATTTTTGAAGAATTTCATAGATTTGGGCTTGAAGTGCATTTCAGTGTCGTTGATGTCCGTTTGGGATTCCAAGTCTGATAATAGCTTCGTATGGTGATTCTGGAGTTGGGAGCGTGAACGGAAGTGAATTTGGATGTCCGTAGGTCATTTTGAAGTCATTTGGCTAAAGATAGAAATTTGAAGGTTTTTGAGAAATCCGATCGAAAGTGAAAATCTTGATAAGGATGTCGGAATGCGATTCCGGAAGTTGGAACAGGTCCGTAATTTTGAATATGACTTGTGCGCAAAATTTGAGGTCAATCAGACGTGATTTGATAGGTTTCAGCATCGGATGTGGAAGTTAGAAATTTCTAAGTTCATAAAGTTGGGATTTGAGTGCGATTCGTGGTTTCAATGTTGTTTGATGTGATTTGAGGCCTCGAGCAAGTCCGCATTATATTTTGGAATAGGTTGGTATAATTGGACGGGGTCCCGGGGGCCTCTGGTGGATTCCGGGTGGTTAACGGATCAATATTTGAAGTTGAAGAAAGCTGAAGGTTGTTGTCATCTGGTGTGATCCGCACTTGCGAGGCTTTGGCCGTTGGTGCGGCTAAGGGTGCCACAGGTGCGGGAGATTTGGGCACACCTGCGGAAGCGCAGGTGCGATAAGGGGGCCGCAGGTGCGGAAAATGGGCCTGGGCAGATTGTTTTAAGCGAGAATTTGGTCATTTCTTCATCCATTTTCATATGCCATGGGAGATTTGGAGGAGCTTCAAGGAGAGGATTTTCGTCAAGGTTCGCAAGGTAAGTAATTTCTTCACGTTTTTGTATTTATTACAAGATTATTACATAGATTTGGTAGGGGAAATTGAGGAAAATATGGAAAATCTTAAAGAAACCTAGGAAATGGTAATTTGGAGTTTTAGCCACGAATTGAGCATGAATATTTGAGTAAATTGTATATTTGAGTTAGTAAGGCTATCGGTAGAATATATCTTCGAGAAATTTTGGATTCCGGGCACGTGGGCCCGGGGGCATTTTGGTCATTTCACTAAGCGAGGTTGGGAAATCATATAATTTGGAATTGTTGCCAATATTAGAGTATATTTTCATTGGGTTGTCGTTGTTTGGATAATTTGGGGCGTTGTGCGTCCGTTTGGAGTCATTGGAAGGGCTTGGAGGCCGGTTATGGAATCTCGGAGCGAGGTAAGTCTCCTTTCTAACTTTGTGAGGGGGAATTATCCCCCTAGGTAAATTAATTAAGTACATGCTATTATCTTCGGGGGCTACATACGCACGAGGTTACGAGAGTCCGTGCGTAGCTACTATTATGCCTTGTCCGGATAGTTTAGGACCCACTAGCATGCCTTACGTGTTGTACCTGTAATCCAGCATGTAGTACTAAACTGCTAATATAATCGAAATCGTAATTGAATATCTGAAGAAGACTAGAGTTCATTTCTTAATTATCTAGAAAGAGAATTTATTCCTCCGCGGATAATTGTGTACCTGATAGGGGTGTATTACGGAAATATCATTAAACTTGGCAAATGGGTTTCAAAACAAAGATCTAAGAGCTATATTTCATGTCCCTTTAAAAAGAATTGTACCACTTTCCTGAGAAAACGACTTTCTTGATAAAATGGGGACTTATTGTGTGGACATGTGTAACTTCGGGTGCCTGAGTCGCATGTATGATTCGCGAGCAGGATGACCCTGTATTTGTGTATATTCATATGAGCACCTGAGTCGCAGGTATGATTCGCGAGCAGGCTAGACTTAGTATTTTATGTATAACCGCGTCGCATGATTGATTCGCGAGCGGTGCAGATAGATGCATCTATGGTTCTGGCCGTTCGACCCTCGGCAGTGCACAGTTTATGTTTATGTTGGTTCGGGCCGTCGACCCTCGGCATTGCTTGCGCATGATACTTACTGCGTATTTGCTGTGATTTATACATGCTTATCGGCCTAAGGAAGTTTTAATGGCTAGTTATGAGAAAGGAGAATTTATGTGTAAAATGTGAAATAAGTCTGATGTTTCTTATCCCAGATTATGATTTAAATTGTCAACTGAAATGACGAAGACTTAAAGTGTTAAATGTGAACGGAGTTGAAAAATGTTTATTCCTGAACTTAATAAATTGCCTACTTTTAGCAAGTGTCTAATTTGACCTTTCGTCACTACCTCTCTGAGATTAGGCGGGCGACTTACTGAGTACACGTTATTTTTGTACTCATGCTACACTTGTTGTGCATTTTATTGCACAGGTACTTTCATAGCGATGTGGAGGATTGGAGACTTAGGCGAGCTGCATCATCCGGAGGCGAATCCGCAGCTGTCAGGGTCTCCCTCATACTGTATTACATTATTTTAAATTTCTTTGTCCACTTGTATTTCGGACAAGCTTTGTAGAAATTGTAAAATTCTTAGAAATTGCTCATGTACTTGTGACACCAGGTTCTGGGATGTGTTGGGATATATTTACTAAAGTATAATATTTAAACTATTGTTTTACTTAACAGATTTTTATTTAGTTAATATGTAATAAAGTACAAGGAAATGTTTTTCATAAATGTGTAAACTTGAAATTTATTTCGATTAATTAATGATTTGGCTTTCCTGACATTGATGTCCAGCGCCATCACGACCTTATGAATTTTGGGTCGTGATAAGTTTACATGTATGTGATACCGGAATTGTATGCTTGCTTCCGCTACGCATGTTCTAACAATTGGTATCAGACGCCGTCTTACATCTAACTAGATAATGTAATACAACATGAATAGAATAATAGTAACACATGTGTTTAATGATACATGTTTGGTATGATTATTCTATGTCAAAAACATGACTGTTTTTAATTAGTACTTTAATTATGAAATTATGGATTAATATACGTATGCATAAACAATGGCGTTATTTTAAATGACAATCTATTTATAGCGTTGTTGTTGAATAACAATGTCATATTTTTATAAAAATGTGACTGTTTTTGAATACTATTAATTCTGTTATATATATATATATATACACACACACATACACACAATGGTGTTATATTCATGATAATCTGTTTTAGTTGCGTTTTTGTCCATAAGCACAATATTGTTTTAATAAAGACGTGACTGTTTTGAATACTATTTGTTCTGAAATTATGGATTAATATACAGAATTATGAATAGTGGCATTTTGAAGGGGTGAAAATAATGTTGTTTTTCCCATGTTTGTTCGAAAACAGTATTTATCGACACTGTAATAATAATATTATTTTGAGTTCTAAAATCATGTATTAACATACATAAGTATATTATCTGATTTGGTCGAGAAAAATAATCAAAACCCTTAAAAGCCGCCAAAAACATAATTCTACAAATAGGTCATGAATTTGGAATTTTAAAATTCTGTCGAACTCCGATTGACCTCAAATTTGGTAGGTTCATCAGAAACGACCCAGTGAGCAATACACGTCAGCTTTTCTCATGATGTATGTCGTTTTTTGGGCATTCGGGTTGTTTGGATGGGTTTTTGGCCATTTTTCTATTTTCTGGAAAAACATTAATATTTTTTTTAAGAAAACAGTGATGGTAGGGTTCAATTCCCATGGTTTCCAGTCATGTTTTACAGTAATATAATGAATTTATATATTTACATAGGTCTTCTTCCATATCAGATAAGTTCATTATAAATGATTGCTATAGTTTTATCTCTAGTTATTTGATCGCTTGTATTAACTATCCAACTGAGTTACATTTTGATTCAATGAAACTAGAGTTTATAAAAGTGATTTATACCTATCTTAAATTAACAATTTACTCTCCATCTGAGTTGGTCCTGTTTTAATTTATGGGGTAAATATCTTACATAACTCATATATTTTGCATGAATAGTTAAGTTTCCCTAACGAATCTAACTGTTCAATGAGCATGGTTATATGTGTAATGTGTTATTTTGAGTTTAATTATTCTAATTACATAACTAATGATCTATTTAATGTGAATATCTCTCGGATTAACCATGTCTTCATTCAACCCACTTACCTCAATTTTGAACCAAAACAAGTTAGAAGGGCCGAATTATGTTGACTGGAAAAGGAACCTTGCTATTGTCATAGCTGCTGAAGGTTACAAATTTGTAATCACTGAGGAGTGCCGAGAAAAATCTGATGAAGATGCTACTGATGATCAGGTTAAGGCCTATAACAAATGGGTCAAAGTTGGTGAGATGGCGCGATGTTACATTCTTGCCTCCAAGGCGAATGTTTTACAACATCAACATCACTCTATCGGGTCTGTTTATGACATGCTCGAAAGTTTCAAAGAGATGTTCGGTGAGCAAAATCGTGAGGCTAAGCAGACAACCATGAAAGCCTTTTTGAACACCAAGATGGTTGAAGAATCATCAGTCAGGGACCATGTTCTGAAGATGATAGGTCTTTTGAATGAACCGGAGGTCCTTGTAGATGTGATTGATAAGGAATATCAAGTTGAGATGGTCCTGCAGACTCTGCTTGATAGTTTTTAAGAATTTTGCTTGAACTATAATATGGACAAAATAGATTTGTCACTGGCAAAATTATTGAATGAGCTGCAAGCGGCAGAATCTATTATCAAACAGCAAGCTCCAGTTGTGGCACTGAATGTTGAGAAAGCTTCGATTTCTAAGTCGAAAGGCGGTATGAAAAAAAAGAAAGCTCAAAAGGTTTTGGCACCTGGAGGTGCGGCTGGTGTGAAAAAGCCCAGAGGAAAGTGCTATCATTGCAAGCAACTTGGGCATCACAAAAAGCAATGCCCTGCCTATCTGGCAAAGATGAATAAGCACGGTAATTCAAATTTAAATTAGCGGTTGTCTCTACCATATTTTAGTGTGTAGATTCAGGAGCCACTAATAATATCTGCACTACTTTGCCAGGGGTTCAGGAAATGCGGCGGCTAAGTGAGAATGAAGTTTGCGTTTTTCAAGCCAATAGCGAGCCAACACCAGCTTTAATATTAGGAGATATTAGAGTTTCATTTAGTAGTGATAGACGTTTAGTTTTTAAAGATGTTCTCTATATACCTTCTATTAGAAGGAATTTGATTTCTGTTTCGAAAATAATGGATGTTGGTTATAATGTTTATTTTTCTAATAACTCTACTGTTATAAAGTTTAATAAACATTTCATCTATATTGCTGCTAGAGTACATGACCTTTTTATTCTTAATATATCTTTTCATGTGCTACAACAACCAAAAGAATTAAATAACATTAATCTACTACATAAAAGAAAACGTATTTGTGAATTGAGCCAAACTTATTTGTGCCACTTACGTTTAGGTCATATAAATCTAAATAGGATTCCGAGATTGGTCTCTGATGGACCTTTGAGTTCATTGAAAGTGGAGGCACTGCCAACATGCGAATCTTGTTCAGAAGGTAAAATGACCAAGAGACATTTTCCCTCAAAAGGAAATAGAGCCGGCGATAAGTTAGAATTAATGCACTCTTATTTGTGTGGCCCTATGAATTGTTGATACCCAATTTTTCCCAAAAATATTTTAAATTGCATATATATCTTCAAAATCATGCATTAATAGCAACTGGTATTTTTTCATTATTTTCCTACATTTTTATTAATTTGTCCAGTATTTATTTTCGGTAAATAATTATAAAATTGCATCACAAATGATTTCAAAGCATTTCTTGATTTAATTTATTATTTTTGGTCCTGTTAAGACCAAATTATTTCATAATTAGCCAAATTGGTACCTTTTGGTTATAATTGCAATAACTTTGCAGTTATAGCACAATCATATGATTTTATACTATTTTTTTACCCAAAATTAATCATTGGTATTTTTAAAATACTATATAAGCATTTTTAAATTATTATCTACACAAGAAATTAATTTTTTACAATTGTTAGTTGTTTTATAAATTATTTTATCAATTTGATTGGGTATTTAACAAATGGCCTAATTTATTTCGATTTTAGCCTAACTTAAACCGGACCCAAGTCCAATTAAAACACCAGCCTAATAAACCCCAAGCCCAAACCCTTACCTACCCGACCCAGTCTTATCGAATCCTGGTCGTTGATCATTTTTGACCCATATTATCTCTTCCTTAATTAAACCTAAAGACTACCCTCCCAAACCCCTCATTTCCCTCTTCTCACCCCGCCGTCACTCACCCCGCCGTCACTCACCCCCTTCTCTCTCAAATGCTCTCTAACTCTAAACCTAATTTCCTCCCGCTGTCATTCATCTACTGCCTTCCATGGTGGTTTCTCACCACCCCTAGACCTCAAATGTCCTCTCCTATGCTGGTGCCTCCGTCTCTAAGGTCCTCGAGGGACTAGGGTCAGTCTGCTTACACCTTTGGCCCACCCTTGCCTGTTTCAAGCCGTCATGGCTCGATTTTGAGTAAGATCTGCCTATTTCACTTTAAACCTATGGGTTTCTAAGCCTATGTCTTCGTCTCTATGTTATTTTCTCAAAACCTTAATCTCGTCTCTTAAACTTCTCAGATCTGTACAGCTCTGAGATAAGTTGAACTTATTTTCACTGGTTTTACTATGAAATCTCCCGATTATCAAAGTGGCTTGTCATCTTCCTAAACTAGGGTTTTTGAAAATCCTTTTCTTTAAAACGCTTTCTGATTTTTAAGTGTTTAATCCTTTTATTCTTATGTGCTTCGACTAATTTTGTTAAGTTTTTCCTTAACCATAACTAGTTATGCTAAAAACCCCAATTTTTCTGACACTTTGTTTGGATTTCTGAGTTTATCTTTACTGTTCGTTCTCTCAAACTTGTTTGCATGTTCGATTCTCATGAATCTGCTTTGATTAATCTGAGTATTTTGTGGTTTCTACCCTATTATGTTTATTAGGGTTTCTGATTCTTTCTTCTTCCACTTATATTACGTTTGTTCTACTAATTCCTCTAGTCATTACCATTTTCTGGTTGAATCCCTGATTCTACGTGATTTGTACCACTGTGTCCATTAGGGTTTCTGATTTTTTTGATTCTTCTTGCCTAATATGTGTTTATTCTATTTGTTCATAAAGTTTTGTGTTAACTCTCCTCTTAATCAGCACTGTTCCTATTTGAATTCCTAATTTTTTGTGATTAACATCTTTTACTGATTTCCTGCGATGATGTCTTTACTAATTTCCAACCTATAAACTATTTTCTTACCTTATTATGTGATTGACTATTATTAGTTGGTTCTTACTGATTGTTTCCTTAATTAGACCTTTCTGTACCTAGCCTAATTACTTGCACTGATTGAAATTATTTCCTTATTTATGCTCCAGTCATACATAATCCCTTTCCCTACTTATTTTCCTGTCTTTTACCATTTGAATGACTCCCTTAATTAAGGGAGTAGTTGGACTGATTGTTGCTCTAATTGGTTCTGAGCTCCATAACTTATTGCCTAATTGTGTTTCTTACCTTATTTTACCTAGTTTCACTAATATATATATATGTACACACTTTCACTGGTTCAAAAACACACGAACACATTAGTTCAAAAACTCTCTCTCATACTCAAAGCTTTTCTACTCTCTTTCTTTCTTTCTTTGTTACTTACTATTATTCTGTGTTAGCCGGCTGCAAGCCAAGGCTAACTATTGTGCTCTCCTGCCCCCTTCACCTTTGTGTTTACTGTCTCTTTACTGGTATGTTCTGATTTTCAATTCAAGTCCCAAAACCAATATGTTTCTTTTACTGCTTCAGTTTATCATGTTTCTGATCTGTTTCTATATATGATTTTGTTGTTCAACATGTAATTGACATGTCTACATCACTGTTATATTATCTCCCACTCCCCCATAGGATCAGTATGCTTATGAATATGTTACCCCTTGTAGTATGTCCCAATGTGACTTTGCTCTATCTTATGTTTACCTGGTTTCTAGTATGAACCTTTCTTTGCAAAGCAATTTGTATCCTAAGTGGTCTGATTCTGTGTTGATTATGAAATTCATGTTGTGTTAATACCATTAGCTATCCCCTAATCCTCATAAACCCCTTACAAGAACTTCTATGCTCTTGTATACTATGTGTCCTATGTGTCCCCAATTCCCATCACCCCTGTATGAAGGACTGTGATTTGAATGTGCTGAATCTGTTTGTGCTGTGATTAGTCTACTGTTTGTTAATTTTCCTACTCTTGTCAAAAACTATGTTTTTACTAAACAACTCTCTTATTTTATAAAACTGTTTCAACTAAATCTTTTTCAAACACTGTCTTTCATATTAAAACCTTTTCAAAACTGTGTCAAGCACTCTCACTCTACTCTTAGGTCCTTAGGTTCTGCCCCTCCAGTGTATGACTGCCTTGGGATTCATGTGAGATCCCTCTGAACTCTGATGCACTGGGGCTGGCCCTTCCACACTGCACTTAATCAATTATGGTTATGAAAACTGGGTGTGAGCACTGCCCGGGATCCCTTGAGGTCCTTAGGGAACTCTGACACACCCGAATATGGGACAGGCTATGGAACATTTGAGGTTCTGGGAATCTGGGCCTGTTTTTTAGGCTCCCTATAGTGTAGCTTCTTATTTTTTCTTATCTACTTATGTAATTCATTCACATTGGTTTGTAATAATTATTATAAAAGAATATTGGGGATCGATAGTGAAAAGGGGAGGGTAGCCATGTTTTTCAGGCTCCCTATAATGTAACTTCTTATTTTTCCTTATCTACTTATGTAATTCATTCACATTGGTTTGTAATAATTATTATAAATGAATATTGGGGACTGATAGTGAAAAGGAAAGGGTAGCCATGTCTTTTGTCGATGGGGTAGAAACCATGCCTTAGGTTTACATTTCAATGTGCGCATTAGAATCTATTTTAGGACCAATACATGCAAAGCATAACATACATTAGATATCATGCTCTTAAGTTTCATGTATACTATTTCAGGATCACATTATTTTATCACTTAGAAACCATGCTTCAGGGTTAAATAGTAGCACTAACACGAACTGTTGTTCCTACACATTTTTGAAGTCATGCTTAACAATGCTGTAATCTTTTTGTGCATCCTGCTCTGCATGTCTTGAGATCATGCTACGCATTTAGAAATCTTGCTTTAGGAACTCTGCATATAAAGCATTCTGCATTTTTATATGCACATTAGATACCATGTTTTAGGACCTCACTAAGTCACACCTAGCTAAGCTACTGATGCATGAAAAGGGATATAAAATAGTGTCACATCTAATTGTCTTGCTCTAACTAAAACAGTAACAATCTCTGCATAATCATATCACCTAGAACAACATGCTTTAGGTAAAACAACCTCTAAACTGTTTTAAATAATTCTGGTAACTATTGTGCATTCCTCCACGCCTAGGCAAGTCTTAGGTAGACATTCACTTAGACATCATGTTTTAGGATCCAGCTTAATAATATTGCCCTTGTTTGTGTTTGAGACGTGTTGTTTACATGCAATATTTGTGGAGGTAAACTTGAGCCTCTTAATTGCTTCTTTCCTGTTTTATCTGTTCAAGTCCTATCTGTTCTTGCCCGTCGCCTAGTATTTTCTCCTTTTAACCTTAAGGGTATGTCTAGAACTGCCTATAGGTAGAGGTCCTAAAATCCTCCAGGGCCATTAAGAAGGGACGGGTAACAGCATGCATAGAGATCGTTAAACAACACTCGCTTTAATAACCGCTAAGGGGTGGGAAAGGGTAGATATGGATATGATGACCGGTGCGCTATGCAACGTGTAGCCCCTCTTCTGAGGAGTGATTACCGGGCATTGTACCGATGTGATCCTATAGCATAAACAACCTAGGACCCCCCATATCCTTTACATATGTGTGTTTATATCATAACTCTTTCAAACCTTGCATATGTATTTTAGACCTTAAATCTTTTAAATCTTTAGCACATATGTGTGCTTAGACTGCGAATATTTTCAAAATCTTTTACTTGTTTAAATTTTAATTGCTATTTGCTACTTGTCTAAATTCACAAAGCTTGTTTGGTCGGGAACCACAGTTATGGTCTTCGAGGGGTGCCTAACTCCTTCCTCTTGGAGTAATTTCAAGCCCTTACCCAATCTCTGATTATTCAATTACTGTTATTGTGACCCCTTAATAGGTGCCCTAACGCACCTTAAAATCGTTAGGTGGCGAATCTTCAATTCCTTATCCCTTTCCCAAAAGGAAACGAGTTGTCCCAATAATGTCGAATACCCTGACCAATCCGAAAGGGGAGGAAAGAGGGAGGCGCGACATGAATATACAAGAAAAATATGGTTTGAGTATTTTGTGACTTTCACGAATGATTACTCAAAATATGGATACATTTATATGTTACGTCGTAAGTTTGAATGCTTTGAGAAATTCAAAGAATTTAAGACGGAAATGGAGAAAAGACATGATAAATATATCAAAACATTACGATCTGATTGTGGTGGTGAATACCTTTCTACGAAATTCATTAAATACTTATCAGATTGTGGAATTACATCTCAATTTTCTGCCCCAAGAACATCACAACAAAATGGTGTAGCAGAAAGAAGAAATAGAACCCTTATGGAAATTGTTAGATCAATGTTAAGTTATTCTGATTTACCTTCTTCCTTTTGGGGATATTCTTTAGAAACAACAAATTACATTCTGAATTCGGTTCCTTCAAAGTCAGTACCTTAATCTCCAGCAGAATTGGGGACTGGGTGCAAGCCAAGTTTACGGCACATTCGGGTTTGGGGTTGTCCAGCACATGTGCTGAAAGGGAAAGCCGATAAATTGGAATCGAGGACAGAAGTATGCATTTTTATTGGATATCCAATAGCAACTAAAGGTGATTTATTTTATTGTACCAAAGAAAAGAAGGCAATTGTTACGACAAATGCCAAATATTTAGAAGAGGACTATTTAATGAACCATATTCCTAGAAGTAAACTAGTTTTACATGAATTAAGTAACGGAGTAACTAATAACTCATCTCTGGAACATATCCTGGAAGCCAGTATTGACATACTATTGCATTATTGTAGTGGGAGAAATGTCAATAGGCAGCCGAATGCACAAGAGCAATTTCCTGACATCTTGCTACCCCAAAGTAGTGGAGTAATGTTGAGCAACCTGAAATTGTTCTGCAGCCTGCACTCCAGGAAGATGTTAATGATATCCCAGCACTGCAAGGTGTGGAGGATAACACTGAGGCTTCAGTTTTGGAAAATGATGTTATGATTCAACAAACTAAATTAGACTGCACCTGTAGTGACTAGTCGCAGTGGGAGAATTACTAAAAAACCTCTCCAGTTCGCGCTCTTGGGAGAGTCTTATGATAGAATCCTTGAAGAGCCTAATACAAAACCTCTTAATTACGACGAAGCACTACAGCTATACAGATGCTGATAACTGGGTTGTTGCTATGAAATCTGAAATGGCGTCCATGTACTCCAATCAGGTCTGGTTTTGTAGAACCACCTATTGGAGTCAAGACCATTGGTTGTAGATGGATCTATAAGAAAAAGAGAGGAGTGGGTGGAAAGGTGCAAACTTTTAAAGTTAAGCTTGTTGCAAAAGGGTTTACTCAAAAAGAAGGCATCGATTATGAGGAAACCTTTTCGCCAGTAGCCATGCTTAAATCCATTAGGATTCACTTATCCATTGCTGCTCATTATGATTATGAGATTTGGAAAATGGATGTCAAGAAGGCTTTTTTAATGGAAGTCTTGATGAGTGCATATATATGGCACAACCAGTTGGTTTCATAAAAAGTGGCAATTAGCAAATGTTGTGTAAATTAAAGAAATTTATTTATGGATTGAAACAAGCTTCTAGAGCATGGAATACTTGTTTTGACACATCGATTAAAACCTTCGGTTTTGATAAATGTGAAAATGTGTCTTGTGTCTATAAGAAGTGAGATGGATATAAAGATATATTTTTGGTTTTGTACATGGATGAAATTTTGCTCATAGGAAATAATGTGAGCATGTTGAATTCAGTAAAGGAATGGTTGTCCTTGCGTTTTGATATGAAAGACTTGGGACAAGCGGCACATATCCTTGGGATCAAGCTTATTCGAGATCGCAAGCGAAGAATATTAGGCTTATCTCAAGCACTTTATATTGATACTATTCTCACCAAGTTTAGCATGCAAGATTCCAAGAAAGAATTTCACCCTTTTAGACATGGAAAATCTCTGTCAATAGACTAGTCCCCAAAAACGATTGATGAGATAGAAAAGATGAAGGCGGTCCCTTATGCTTCTGCTATAGGGAGTCTCATTTATGCTATGCTATGTACTAGACCTGATATCTGCTTTGTTGTTGGCATGGTTAGTGGATTTCATTCTAACCCTGGACGAGAACACCGGACTGTTGTTAAAAATATAATCAAGTACTTGAAAAGGACTAGGGATTATATGTTGGTTTATCACTCAGGTGATCTTGCACCCGTTGGCTATACTGATTCAGATTTCCAGTCAGATAGAGATTCTAGAAAATCTGGATATGTTTTTACCTTATGAGGTGGAGCCATAAGTTGGAGGAGTATTAAGCAATCACGTGTTGTTGATTCCCATGGAAGCCGAATATGTGGCTGCATCTGAGGAAGCTAAATATGTTGTTTGGCTCGGGAACTTTCTAAAGAGCTTAATGTAGTTCCTTCGGTTCAAGCACCGATTGTACTTTATTGTGAAAATAGTGGTGCAGTTGAAAACTCGAAGGAACCAAGAATCCATAAAAGGAGTAAGCATATTAAGCGTAAATACCACTTAATTCGGTACGAAACAGAGAGAGGTGATGCAAGAGTGTTGAAGATTGCATCAGAGAACAATTTGGCAGACCCGTTAATAAAGAGCTTGCCACAGAAGATTTTTGACAAGCATGTAGAAAGAATGGGTATTAGAGTTGTAGACGCATGGTTATGAGTCTAAGTGGGAGATTTTTGGGATATACTGTTACCTATGCAGTTTAAACATAGTATTGTGAAACAATTATTTATTTAATTTATTCAATTCAATAAAGTACTATTTTAAATAGATCATTTGTTACATGTGTGTCCTTTAGTTATGTAGCAGACAATTTAGTGTATGGAGTCTTAGCCCATGCACAGAAGATTAGATTGTCGATTATCATAATTAATAAACTATGTTCACAATCGAAGATATTATTGTGCAAATATCTTGATGATTGTAGCACAAGATTAGGGTATAATTTGTCTTGATTATGGGAGTGCTTTTACTCCGACTTCTTGTGCTACTATATTTAGTGTATATTGAACGGACCAAGTAGAGAAAAGAAGTTTTTGTACTGAATATATGTAAAAAATATTTTCTCTAATTGATTATGAGCTTATACTCCTAATCTTGATATAATTATTATGATCAACGTGATTTGTTTATTGTTTTGATTTATCAAAAGGTACAAATCTATTTCGAGTTAATGTATGCCTAATAGATTAGACAATAACGAATATCATTTGTGAAATAATAATTAGTTGATAGAATCCATGACTCGATTTTGAGTTTGATGATACCCCTCTATGTAAGCTTATAAGTTTTCATGTGAAAACTCGGCAGTGGATTTTGTATCCGTCACATGAAATAGTTTAAGCGGAAATATAAAGGATTTAAGTAGTTGATTAAATTAAAATGTCAGTGATTTAATTTAATTAACTGGTACTTGTGATCTTAACATGAGGAGTTAAAATAAGTGTTAGTGAATTTTCGAAATTCATATTGATGAGTTTAATTGTAGTTTTTAGTGGAATAAATTATAATTAATTATAGTAGGAATTAAATCATTCAAATTTTCGAACTAATACTATAATTAGTAGCCTCTTATTATTTCTGTGCTCCCTGCTTTGCCAAGTAAAAACCTGGACTGACTTGGGTAAAAAGTGATGTAATGACCCGATCGGTCGTTTTGAGCTCTGGCGTATCATTCGGAGGTTTGGGGCCTTGAGTAGGTTTACTTCAGGTATTATGACTTGTGTGATCAAAATCGAATTTCGGGAGGTTCGTAGTTGATTTGGGAAGAAAATTCTAAATTTGGAAGCTTTAAGTTGGAAGAATTGACTAAGGTGTGATTTTGAGCAAACGACCTCGAAACGGGGATTTGATGGTTCCAACAGGTTTGTATGATGATTTTGGACTTGGACGTATGTTCCGGTCGAGTATCTGGTGGTCCTGGAGTATATTGTCGCATATTACGGAAGGTTGGCATTTTGAAGGTTTAAGAATTCCCTAAGTTGGGTTGAAGTGGATTTTGATGTTATCAATGTCCGTTTGGCATTCAGAGCCTTGGATTAGTTCCTTATAGTGATTTTGGACTTATGAATATGTTTAGATATTTATTTGGAAGTCCGTAGTTGTTTTTGGTTTGAAATGGCGAAAGTTGGAAATTGAAGGTTTGGATGTTTGACCGAGAGTTGACTTTTTGATATCGGGGTCAAAATTCGATTATGCAAATTGGAATAGGTCAGTTATGTCATTTATGACTTGTGTGCAAAATATGAGGTCAATCACACTTGATTTGATAGGTTTCAGCATCGAATATAGAAATTGGAATTTCTTAGTTTCATTAGGCTTGAATTGGGGTGAAATTCTTACTTTTAGCGTTGTTTGATGTGATTTGAGGCCTCATCTAAGTTTGTATGATGTTTTAGGACTTGTTGGTACATTTAGTTGGGGTTCCGAGGCCTCGGTTGTGTTTCAGGTATGTTTCGGGTGTTATCGGATCATTTTAGGCTACTTTAGATGCTGGTTTTCTGATGTCTGGTATTGTTCTTTGCATTCTCAAGGAGCCTATCATGTTTGTGAAGAAGGATATTGCTGCTGGGAATTCGTTTTCGAAAAGATTCTCGCGTTCTCGAAGAAGGAATTCATGTTATCTGTTGTCCGACTTTGGAAGCTTATATCTCGCAATCTATAAGGAAATTGGAGATGATTTAAAAGTGAAAGTTTTTGCCCTTTGTGTCCAATTTTCAGAAAATCAAACTATTTGGCATTTGAAGTTGTGTACAAAAGTATGGTTGGGACATTACAAGCTATCCGGGAAGATGTTTGGAAATCGCGAATATGAAATTTGTGTTGTATAGGTTTGACTTTGGCAGCTTATATCTCGAAATATATAAGGAATTGGGAGATGACCAATATATAAAAGTTGTAGATCTCGGTATCTAGTTTGAGCAAGTTAAACCATTTGTAATTTGGAGTTTTGTAAAAAAGGTTATGACCATTATAATAGAGGCTGTCTGAGAAGAGTTTGGAAATGGCTTTTGGAAATGGTTATGACCATTATATTTATGGGAGGCTCGCGAATGCGAGGAAGGAAGTCGGGGCAGTGTTATAAGTCCTCTATTTTGGATGTCATGACCCAAAATCAATTAAAGGCCGTGATGGCGCCTAACACCACTGTCAGGCAAGCCAACAATAAATAATAACTTAATTACTCATTTTAGTATTTTTGAAATCATAATTTCCTTCAATTAACTGGAGCATGTATACATATAGATATAGTGGATCTCATTAAGTAGATTGTTGTAATTCAAATCTGGAAAACTCACAGATACACTGGCTTCTTGCCAAGTATTACACACGATTTCATGAGGATATGATTTAGGAAATGCCGAGGCATACGGGCAGATCCAACATAATAATTAAAATGTGCACTGCCGAGGGTCGAACGGTCTGAACCATATGATAAATCAATTAACCTTTCGAGGCGAATAACCCGCTCTCATGAGAGTGTGGTACATAAATCTTGCCGAGGCGAACGACCCGATCCCATAGGAGTGAAATACAAAATCCTGCCGAGGCGAACGACCCGATCCCATAAGACTGAAATACATAATCCTGCCAAGGCGAATAGCCCGATCCCATAAGAATAAGAAGCTTTGACGGGTCCTTGACCCCACTCATGAATAAATGTGTGAGTTGTAATTTCTTTAATAAAACCTTTCAATGAAACATATATACAACGGAGACATGCCGTAAGAGGAGAAGGATTATCCGGTGATTAATCATGGATCCGTGAAGTCCCTACAATAGCAAGTCTGGTCTCAAATAGAAATGTAAAACAGAGGAATTTAATAAGCGAGAGACTGCTTAAATAGTACCGCTATAGCATGATGTAAACCTAAGTCTACCCGGACAATAACATGAATGTAGCTACGTATGGTCTCTCGTCACCTTGCGCATGTGTAACCCCCACAACAAGTACCACACATCAATATACAACACCTAGGGGTAATTTCTCCCTCAAAAAGTTAGACAAGAGACTTACCTCGCCTCAATGCTTACTTTCTGGTCCATTATTTCTCTCTAAAGCCCCAACTTTGTGCCATTCAATCCGAAACTAGTCAAACAACGTGCAAATTAATCAACCCATTCCGACACGAGTTCAACCATACCAATTTTATCAAATTCCACTTGACCTCCAAATCTTAAATTTTTGTTCTTGAAAGATTTGTAAAAATATTGATTTCTTCCATTTAAATCCAAAATAAATGATGAATATAACCATAGAATCATGAAGTATAATCACTTTCGGACATAGAACACTTACCCCATATGATGAAAATTGTAACGACCCGACCGATCGTTTCGAGCCCTAGCGCGTCGTTCAATAGTTTGAGGTCATGAGCAACTTCATTTCAGGTGATATGACTTGTAGGTGTGTTCGAATTGAATTTCGGGAAGTTTAGAGTCAATTTGGAAAGAAAATTCTCATTTCAGAAGCCTTAAGTTGGAAGAATCGACTAAGATTGGATTTTTGAGTAAACGACCTCAGAATCAGGATTTGAAGGTTCCAGCAGGTTCGTATGATAGTTTCGGATTTGGGCGTATGTTTGGATCGGGTTTTGGATGACCCGGGAACGTTTCAGCGCATATTGTAGAAGTCACCATTTTAAAAGAAATTTCATAAGTCTGGGTTAAAGTGCATTTCAGTGATATTGATGTCCGTTTGGGATTCTGAGTCTGGGAATAGCTCCGTATGGTGATTTTGGAGTTGGGAGCGCGATCGTAAGTGAATTCGGATGTCCGTAGGTTATTTTGAAGTCATTTGGTTAAAAATAGAAATTTGAAGGTTTTTTGAGAAATCCGACCGGAAGTGGAAATTTTGATATCGGGGTCGGAATGCGATTTCGAAAGTTGGAGCAGGTCCTAATGTTGAACGTGACTTGTGTGCAAAATTTGGGGTCAATCGGACGTGATTTGATAGGTTTCGGCATCGAATATAGAAGTTGGAAATTCTAAAGTTCATTAAGCTCGAATTTTAGTGCGACTCATGGTTTTGGCATGGTTTGATGTGATTTGAGGCCTCGAGCAGGTCCACATTATGTTTTGCATCAGGTTGGTGTGATTGGACAGGGTCCCGGGGGCCTCGGGTGGATTCCGGGGGGTTAACAGATCAAATTGGAAGTTGAGGAGGAGCTGAAGCTACTGGTGTCTGGTGTGACCGCACCTGCGAGGCTTTGGCCGCAGGTGCGGCTTTGGTGTCGCAGATGCAGGAGTGGCTGGCGTGGCTGGGGGCGCAGGTGCGAGGCTATTTCCGCACCTGCGAAGGCGCAGATGCGGAGAAGAAAGTGCAGGTGCGGAGCCCGGCTAGGAAGGAGGAAGCCGCATGTGCGGATATTTTGGCGCACCTGCGGGCGCGTAGGTGCGGGCGAGGTGACCACAGGTGCGGAAGGACCGGAGGCAGTGTGCATTTTATAACCGAAGTCTAGCCATTTCTCTTCATTTTCATTTGGTGTGGCGATTTTGGGGAGCTTCAAGGGAGGATCTTCATCAAGCAACTTTAGGTAAGTGATTTCTTCCCATCTTTGAGTTAAAACACTTGGATTATACATAGATTAGACATGAAATTGGTGGGAATTTGGGATTTTTGAACAAAGACCTAGAGTGTGTATTTTGGATTTTAACCATGAATTCGGGCATGGGATTGAGAGAAAATCATATATTTGAGTTTGCGAGGTTATGGGTAATCATTATCTTCGAAAAGTTTTTCCGACCGGAGTTAGGAATTTATATGAATTGAATTGTTTTAAGTATTAGAGTATGTTTTCATTGGTTTGCCCGTTATTTGGATAGTTTTGGGTGTTGTGCATCAATTTGAGTCATCGGAAGGGATTGGAGGTCAGTTATGAATCTTCGGAGCGAGGTAAGTCTCCTTTCTAACCTTGTGAGAGGGAATTGTCCCCATAGGTGAACTAATCGAATATGTGCTACTATTTGTGGGGGCTACGTACGCATGAGGTGACGGGAGTCCGTGCGTAGCTACTATCATGCTTGTGTCTGGGTAGTCTAGGACCCACTAGCATGCCTTACTTGTTGTACTTGTAATTTTGCTAATGAAATTAGACTGTTAATACTATCGAATTAGTAACTGAATACCGAAGAAGGTTGAAGTTTATTTTCCTTAATCATCTAGAGAGAGAATTGATTTTTCCTGGGATAATGGTTTTCCTGATAAATCATGTTTTATTTGTCGTACTTGTAACCTTACTGTTAAATTTGTAATACGTAAAACCTTATCGAACTTGGCAAATAAATTTCCAGAAAGTATTTAAATACCATCTTCGTTTCCATTAAAAGAGAATTTTATCACTTTCTTGAGTAACTGTTTTCCTGATAAAATGTGAATTTATTATATGAATATCTGTATTTATGAGTACCTGAGTCACATGTATGATTCGCGAGCAGGGTAACTCTATTATTTATATATGACCGCGTCGCATGATCGATTCACGAGCGGGGTAATAGATGCATCTATGGTTCAAGCGGTTCAAACCTTTGGCATTGCACAGTTTATTATTGTTGGTCTGCGCCGTTCGACCCTCGACATTTCTTGTGCACGATAATTGATGCGTACCTTCTGTGATTTATACCTGTTTACTGGCCTGAAAATTATAAATTGTCAATTGAAATGGCAAAGATTTAAAATTTTAAATGTGAAAGAAGTTGTTGTTTCCTGTCATTACTTATTAAATTGCCTATGATATCCATGCTTAGTGTCACCCTTGATTTCATTAAATTGACCTCTAGCAAGTGTCAAATTCGATCTCTTGTCACTACCTCTTCGAGGTTAGGCGGGATACTTACTGAGTACACGTTGTTTTCGTACTCATGCTATACTTGTTGTGCATTTTTATTGCACAGGTACAATAGTGGCCCTACTTGACGCCGTGACGTGACTGACTTGGAGACTTAGACGAGCTGCACCATTCAGAGACGACCTGCAGCCGACAGAGTCTTCCTCAGATGTATTGTATTTATTTAAAATTCCTTGTCCAATTTGTATTCTTTGTAGTACATGTATAATTCTTAGAAAATTTGCTCATGCACTTGTGATGCCGGGTTCTAGGGTAATTATGGGATTTATTCACTATTTAAATTTTTTAAGATATTATTGTTTATTCAGTGAAAGTTCGCTAATTATTATTTAAGAAAATTAAAAAGGAATGACTTCGAGAAATTTTAAATAAAGATTTAATTTATTTATTAAGTGTTGGCTTGCCTGACAGTGAGGTCTGGTGCCATCACAGACTTAATGGATTTTTGGTCGTGACAACGTGGTATCAGAGCACTAGGTTCCCGTAGGTCTCAAGAGTCATGAGCAAGTCTAGTAGAGTCTTGCGGATCGGTACGGAGACGTCTATACTTATCTTCGAGAAGCTACATGGTTGTTCGGAGTACTTCCCTTCCTGATTCTCCGTCGTGCGAGTTGATTCCTTTGAGGCTTATGCCTCTGTTCATTCCTACTCAATCTTACGCAACGCGAAGCGCTTGCTATGGATCAGGAATTTGAGGAATGGAAATGGTGCTACGAATGTAATTCTAGATGCTTCCATGTGTAAATGGTCGTGGTTGTTGTTATGGCCCTGCGAAAGGGTAATATGTTGTTTCAGCTCAGTAGCTGCGTTTCTGGGAGCCTTAAGGATGTGCTCGGGTAGTGATGATGTTTCCAATTGATTGTCGCGTGGTGTCGATATGATGATAGAACGTTTGCCCGAATGTTGGGGAAGATGAATAGTTTGAAGGGAGGTCTTCTCAAAGTGTGATTTCGAGATTTCAGTGCTTTTGTGCCGGCAGAGGAAGGGCATTTGGGTTATGAATGGTCCGGTTGGGGTTGATAAGGTAGTAAGACTTGGTGTCTTCAAGTGAGATGGGATATACACCTGTGACGTGTCATCGTCATCATTTATCAAATGGAATGTGTTAATTTGTCGGTGCTATGGTTTCTTCGATCGCGTGGGGTCAGAGTATCGAGAAGAAGTGTTGAAGAATGCGGTTGGCAGGGATCGTGAGGTGCGGTGGTTCAATACCGGATAAGTGTTGTTAATGAAGGCAGCTAGAGAAAGATGATCTTCGGAGAGCGTGAAGCCGTGGTGATCTGCTGGTTTGAGAACTACAGAGAATAGTCCTGAAGTAAGGCTAGGCGGTGGTTCCATTTCGAAGAGGCCAAGTGTAAGAAGCGGAAGTTGAGCAGTCGCAAAGTGGGGGAGTCCCACCATCTGCAGTTGGGTCGTAGGGTTGTCTTCGCATAGGGTCGCGGATTGTCGGCATGTTGGAAAGTTATTTCAGCTAAGGGAAAAGAGTAAAATGGTTATTGTGCGTGGGATTTGATGAATATGTGCAAAAGTTGGCCCTGTCGGACCAGGGTTATGCTTTGGAAGATTCAGGATTTATGCTTAAGGCATGGGCGAGTTATAAGGATAGTGACCCAATCACGTGTTTCCTTGAAGGGGTGTTCCTGTGCTAGAAGAGACTCTGAGTTGATTGTATTCGGGGCCAGTCAGAGTGGGTGACTCTCAATAGCGGTCCTAGTGAGTTCAAAAGTTAAGAATGCGGCGTTTAAGGGTTTCAAGCAACAATATGATCGAGAATCGAGCTTTTGCAGAGTAATCTCTGAGAAAAAGGAGGATGGTTGGAATGTTATATGATATGTTTCAGCATGCAGGATAATATTGGAGGAGTGAGAGAAACAGACTCCAGATTGAAGAAAAGATTATCAGAAGGGTATGAGACGGGTTACGGGATTTGGGCAGCATAGTCTCGGGAATCAAGGTCACTCGGGATGAGTAAGGGTTGAGTTTGCTATGGGTTGAAGAAAGTTTTTATTATTCCTGAGTCAATTAATGATTATTAAAAGAAGATAGATTGATTAGCTATGGTTGAAATGGCAAATTTGTGGCAGTGATCGGTTCCTTTGATGTGAATTAGTTATGCATGTGGTTTGTGCCGGTGTGTGCGGGGCTTGTCGGCCGTCGTAACGGATCTCATGTGGGAGCATTTGAGTGCTCTGGCCTGTCAGGTGTAGGTGGACCCCAGAAGGGTTATGGTGGTATAGACTACTACTTAAGGATTTGCATGATTGGGCGATTGTGGGAATTCACTCGTGTGTTGAGATGGCACTCTTGAATTGAGTTAAGTAAAAGGGTTCTATGTGATGAAGTGTTCACCCTATTGGTGGTTTGGAAGTTATGGTGGAATTCTTGCGCAACCTCATGTTGGTATGTTCGGTGCGAGAAGCAATATGTAACTGGGAGTAAGAACCGAGATTTACGTCCGATGTTTATAAGGATGTCATGAGCTCGGAAGAGCAAGACAAAGTGATTTGAAAGTTCAGAGTAAGCTGGTGTTATCTTCAGTGTCTCCTGAGATTGATATTCGGTGAAGGAGGCTTTGTACCCTGGTCATGGGTTATTGATGTGTTTTGCGGCCTTAGTGTGGTCGGTGTTATTGATGGGCAGACTTGTTGCCTTGTGTGGAAGGTCGTGGAAGCATGACCGCGAAAAGATTGTATAAAGTGTGACATGTAGTCACTTGATGGATTTCAGATTTGGATTGAGTATAAAGAAGTGCAATATTGCTTAATTAAGAATTTACGCCTGGAGGGCGTTCAGTTCAGTTGATTATGGATTATGGGGTGTTAGTCCCGGTGATGATGGTTGTTCTCGTGTATTATGAGAGAAGGTGGGTTAATATGGACCCAGGAAAAAACTATAAGCTTAGTTGGTGCGAGCAAGGTGGCTCGATGTTTGTGGATGGATTTAAATATGACTATGGGCTCCATATGAGCCAGGCATGTTCCTTTCAGTAGAGCGCTTTTAATGGAAAGGTATTGGAACAGCGGGTGTTGTTCCGTCTTCGTCAAATTCATGTGTTATTGTGATTTTGCCGTGCGAGTTGTAAAACGGCTTGATAATTTCCTATGTGTTGAGGTCCTACGTAGTGGGGATGTTATGTGAGTGGGATAACTCTTGAGATATAGAGTGTATATATATATCACACCTCAGTTGTGCTTGAGCTATGTAGCCTACGGCTTTATCAGTCTCCCCAGGATGGTATTATGCACTTAGCGTGCTTGTGATCGATATTCAATAATTCGTAATAGTGAGCAAATTAGCTTCGTATATATATATATCTTATGTAAATTTTATGTGTGGATCGGGTGGCACGTCACCATGGTATGTTGTTTGGATCGGGTTGCACGCCGCAACAGTGTGATGATGAGAGGGGTTAATATGTATTTATTTTCTTGTATTTTATTTCCTATTTTCTGGTAAGAATTCATATTAGTTGCGTGATTTGAATAGTTCCTTCCTGAGTCATTTCTTATTTATCATATTCGAGTTATGGTCTATTGGCGCGATGTGGTATCATGTGGGGCTGTTGGCCATGTCTGGAGTGATTTGTTGTCTGAGCAGTTCATACTGGGTGAGACGAGATTATCGGATCAGGGATCAGTACGATGAGGTTATGTGAAGTGTATATTAAAGAGCAAATACCATTATTCAGGTTCATAATGAAGTGATGATTCTAGTCAAGATGAGGTATTCAAGGATTTGTTAACTCTGCAGTTGAGTATGAATTTCTGTACATTTCCTCCATTGTGGTGGTATCGTCAGCATTATATCAGGATGTATGTATATATATCATGAGGTGCATTGGGAGCATCAAATTCATGGAATTTAGCTATTATGGTTCAGGGAGTGTCTTTGTGGTTAGATGATGAATCTTGCGGTGCATGGCGCTGACTCAGCAAAGGTATGCAGTCATGTTCTGGTATGTCATGTGGTTGTTGATACGGTGTTTATATGTTGGAACTAGGCCTGGCAGAGAAATTTCAAGTGTTTGAATGAACTCTGAGCTTATTATATTGATAAAGAAGAAATCTCCAGATTTGATCAAGGTATTGTGCTCGACTAGGTTATGGTAGCACGGGCAGGTGCTCGAAGTGTTAAATAGTGATTTCAGATAACTCCAGAGCAGTTCTGAGCACGTTCGAGGACGAACGTCGGTTTAAGTGGGGGAGAATGTAACAACCCGACCGGTCGTTTTGAGCTCTAGCGCATCGTTTAGCGATTTGAAGTCGTGAGCAGCTCCTTTGCAGGTATTATGACCCGTGGGCGTAGTCGGAATTGAATTCCAGGAAGTTTAGAATTGATTTGGAAGGAAAATTCTAATTTCAGAAGCCTTAAGTTAGAGAAATCAGCTAAGATTGGAATTTTGAGTAAACGACCTCCGAATCAGGATTTGAAGGTTCCAGCAGGTTTGTATAATGATTTCGGACTTGGATGTATGTCCGGATCGGGGTTTTGATAACCCGGGAGCGCTACGGCCTATATTGTCGAAGTTAGCATTTTAGAAGGATTTCACGAATTTGGGCTTGAAGTGCATATCAATGAGGTTGATGTCCGTTTGGGATTCCGAGCCTGGGAACACCTTCGTATGGTGATTCTGGAGTTGGGAGCATGATCGGAAGTGAATTTGGATGTCCGTAGGTCATTTTGAAGTCATTTGGCTAAAGATAGGAATTTGAAGGTTTTTGAGAAAATCCGTCCGGAAGTGGAAGTTTTTATATCGAGGTCGGAATGCGATTTCGGAAGTTGGATCAGGTCCGTAATGTTATATATGACTTGTGTGAAAAATTTGAGGTCAATCGGGTGTGACTCAATAGGTTTCGGCGTCGGATGTAGAAGTTTGAAATTCTAAGTTCTTAGAGAATTGGATTTGAGTGTGATTCGTGATTTCGGCGTTGTTTGATGTGATTTGAGGGCTCAAAAAGTCCGTGTCATTTTTTGGGACAGGTTGGTGTGATTGGACGGGGCCCCGGGTGGATTCCTGCTGACTAACGGATCGTTGTTTGAACTTGAAGAAGGCTAAAGGCTGCTGTCATCTGGTGTGACCGCACCTGCGAGGCTTTGACCGCAGGTGCGGCTAAGGGCACCGCAGGTGCGAGTTCTGTAATAAAGCTGAGGAGGCCGCAGGTGCGGAAGATGGGTCACACCTGCGGAAGCGTAGATGCGGATAATGGACCGCAGAAGCGAGAAATGCTGGGTTGAGTCAGAGCCGCACCTGCGATGGAATTTCTACAGGTGCGGAGCCACAGGAGCGGCTATTGGACCGCAAGTGCGAAGAGATGTCTGGGAAGAATGTTTTAAAGATGGGTTCTTGTCATTTCTCACCCCTTTTTCATTTGTCATGGGCGATTTTTGGAGAGCATTTCAAGGGGGATTTTCGTCAGGCATCAAGGTAAGTAAATTCCTTCCGTTTGTTAGATAAATACAAGATTATATGCATGGAAATTGATAGGAATTTGGGAAAATTTGAAGAAACCTAGAAAATGTAAATTTGGAATTTAGCCACGAATTTGAGTATGGAATGTAGAGTAAATTGCATGATTGAACTAGTAGAGCTATGGGTAGCATGTATCTTCAAGAATTTCGGAGTTCTGGGCACGTGGGCCCGAGGGCATTTTGGTCTTTTCTCTGAACGGGGTTGGGAAAGTATATAATCTGAATTTGTTGTGAGTATTAGGATGAATTTTCATTGCTTTGCCGTTATGTGGTAGTTTCAGAGCGTTGTGCGTCCGTTGGA
Organism: Nicotiana paniculata; assembly: GCA_005239505.1. Taxonomy (NCBI): domain Eukaryota; kingdom Viridiplantae; phylum Streptophyta; class Magnoliopsida; order Solanales; family Solanaceae; genus Nicotiana; species Nicotiana paniculata. The sequence goes on along the minus strand of MDKI01092462.1, from coordinate 11,033 downwards.
GTCGTCGGAAGGGCTTGGAGGCCGGGTATGGAAATTTCGGAGCGAGATAAGTCTCATTTCTAACTCTGTGAGGGGGATTCGTCCCCCTAGGTGAATTAATTCAATACATGCTATTATCTTTGGGGGCTACGTACGTACGAGGTAACGGGAGTCCGTGCATAGCTACTATTATGCCATGTCCGGGTAGTCTAGGACCCACTAGTATGCCTTACGTGTTATACTTGTAATCCTGCCTGTAATATTAAACTGCTAATATAACCAAAAACGTAATTGAATATCTAAAAGAAAGCTAGAGTTCATCTTGTTAATTTTCTAAAAAGAGAATTTATCTCTCTATGGATATTTGTGTACCTGGACTAGGTTGTATCGTGGAATGCCATTAAACTTGACAAATGAGTTTCAAAAACAAAGATTTCAAAACCTATATTTCATGTTTTCTTTTAATAAATATTTTTCCACTTTCCTGTGAAAAACTGTTTTCTTGATAAAATACGAATTTATTATGTGGATATGTGTAACTTTGGGTGCCTGAGTCGCTTGAGTGATTCGCGAGTAGGAAGACCCTGTATTTGTGTATGTATTGATATAAGCACTTGAGTCACATGTATGATTCGCGAGCAGGCTTGCCGTATTATGTTAAACGCGTCATATGATCGATTCGCGAGCGGGGCAGATAAATGCATCTATGGTTCGAGCCGTTCGACCCTTCGATAGTGCACAGTTTATTATTGTTGGTCCGCACCGTTCGACCCTCGGCATTGCTTGCACATGATATTTGCTGCGTAGTTGCTATGATTTTGCCAGATTACTGGCCTGAAATATTAAGTTATCAATTGAAATGACAGAGATATAAAGTTATTAAAAAGATTTTTGGAAGAAGTTTTTCCTTCCCGTCGATTTATTATTATTTGATTGAATCACCATTTTGATTAATTGTTAATATGACGAAGATATAAAGTATTAAATGTGAACGAAGTTGAAAGGTAATTAAATCATGTTTTATAAATTCCCTGTGATAAATCATGCGTAGTTTCATACCTAAATATTCTACATTGACCTATAGTAAGTGTCTAATTTGACCTCTCATCACTACCTCTCTGAGGTTAGGCGGGCGACTTACTGAGTACACGTTGTTTTTGTACTCATGCTACACTTGCTGTGCATTTTATTGCACATGTGCTTTCATAGCAATGTGGAGGATTCAGAGACTTAGGCGCGTTGCATCATCCGGAGGCGATCCGCAGCTGACAGAGTCTCCTTCGTACTGTATTTATTTCAATATAAATTTCCTTATCCAGTTGTATTTCGGACAAGCTTGTAGTGATTGTATAAATTCTTAGAAATTGCTCATGTACTTGTGACACCGGGTTCTGGGATATGTGTTGGGATATAATTGCTTAAATGTAATCTTTAAACCATTGTGTTTAATTAACAGACTTTTATTTGGTTAATATGTAATTTAGGAAAAAGAAATGTTTTCACATTTTAAAAACCAGAAAGTTGTTTCAATTAATTAAGGAGTTGGCTTGCCTGACATGGATGTCCGGCGCCATCACGACCTTAGGGATTTTTGGGTCGTGGCACTCAGGTTGTTATGGTGATCATGATTGGTCACTGCACGGTATTGACGTGGTGATAGGAAGCTTGCCCATGTGTTGGGACAATGAATGACTTGGGAGGAGGTCTTCTCAGAGCGTGATTTCGAAATTTCAATATTTTAGTTCCGGCGGAGGAAATTCAATTGAACTATGAATGCTCAATTTGGGTTGAAAGAATAATAAGACTTGGTGTTTTCAAGCGAGGTGTAATATTCATCTGTGAGGTGGTATCGCTATTTTTTATCAAATAAAAGGTGTTAAGTTCGTCGGTGCTATGGTTTCTTCGGTTGCATTGGGTCAGAGTGTTGTGAAGTAATATTGAAGAAGCAGTTGTCAGAGGTCGTGGTGTACGGTGGTTCAGTATTGAATAAGTATTTATAATAAAGGTGGCTCAAGAAAGATGATCTTCGGAAAGGTTTGAAGTTGTGGTGATCTGCTGGTTTAAGTGCTACAAAGATAGTTATTGGCCTAAGGCAACGGCTGGGCAGCAAGGGATAAGGAATGACACGTGGGAAGTGTCAGGTGATGGCTAAATTTCTAAAAGGCCAGGTGTAAGAAAACGAGGTCAGGTAGTTGCTTGCAGGAGTGAGTTTAACCAAAGTGGGAGGGTGACATCGTAGCATATGAGTTCTGTTATAAGATAGATACACCTCTTGAGGGGAAGTTTGGAGTGATTTGGGAATTTTAGTGGACGATGATGGGGTCCACAGACTTAAATTGAAATATTTTCTATTTCGGCGGAAGGTTGGATAAAACAGAGAGGAGTTTTTCGGGATGAAGAAGGATGAAATATAGCGGTGAATTGGAAGATGTTGTCACGCTTTCAGTAGATGTACATGAGGAGCGAATGGACTGGTAAAGTTGGTAAATGGGGACGGGCGTAGGACGGGGTATTGATGTCGTAGAGATTGTGGAGTACATCATCGCTGGAAGGTGTCAGTTGGTAATTTCCATAGGTGGGTTATCTCTTGTGAGCAGGTTAGCGGTCGTGTGGTTGGCAAGTTTCTGCGAGGAATTCTAGTGGCTATTCGATGGGAGGCCGAATATGTGAGTGATGCTAGAGAATTAGAGTATTCATAGAATGCTGATAGGAGAATTTTGAAGAACTTGAAGGGTTGGTTGAGCAAGAGCATGTCAGAATGAAGAAAGAATTTCGGTGGTGTCCAGAGTGGTGCAAGGAGTAGCTTCGGGCTAAGTGGGAGAGTCCCACCGCCTGCGATTGGGTTGCAGGATTATCTTATCACGGGGTTGCGGATTATCGGTGTATTGGCAAGTTATTACAGCTAAGGGGAAAGGAGTGAAATGGTAATTGCGCATGGGATTTGATAAATGTGTGCAAAAGTTGGCCTTATTGGACCAGGTTAGGCTTTGGAAGATTCAGAATTTATGCTTAATGCATAGGCGAGTTATAAGGGCAGTGACTCAGTCACATGCGTCATTGAAAGGGTGTTCATGTGCTAGAAGAGCCTTGGAGTTGATTTTATTCGGGCCAAGTCAGAGTGGGTGACTCTCAATAGTGGTCCTTATGAATTCGAAAGTTAAGAATGCGGTGCTTAAGGGTTTCATGTCCGCAGTATGGCTAAGGAATCGGGCCTTGCAATAGATTGTGCTAGGAGGCCCGGAATGTTCCACGATGTTTTTGGCTTGCAGTATGGTATTGGAGGGCATGAGACGGTTCATGGGTTTGGAGACAATGTGGTCTCGTGATATAAGTTCGCACAAGAGGAGGGCGTATTTGAGTTCACAATGTTTGGATGAGGCTATTGTTACTTCTAAGTCAAGTAAAGGATAAATTGGAAGAAAATAGATTGGATAGCCATGGTTGAAATGGCACATGTACGGCAGTGATCAGTTCCTTCAGCATGATTAAGTTATGCATGCGATTTGTGACGGTATGTCCGAGGCTTGTCGGTTGCTGAGATAGATTTTATTTGGAAACATTCAAGCACTATGGCCTGTCATGGGTGGGCGGACCCTGGAAGGGTTATGGTGTTATAGACTATTACTTAAGGAATTACATGTATTGTGACTGTGGGAATTCACTCGTGTGTTGTGGTGGTTCTCTTGAATTGAGGTAATTAAAAGGTTTCTATATGATGAAGTGTTCACCCTATTAGTGGTTCAGAAGTTATGATGGAATTCTTGCGCTATCTCATATTGGCATGTTAGGTGCGGTAAGCAGTATGTAACTGGAAGTAAGGATCGAGGTTGCGGTTCGGTGTTGACAAGGATGTCATAAGCTCGGGTGAGCAAGAAAAAGGGATTTGAATGTTTGGAGTAAGCTGGTGTTGTCTTCAGTGTCACCTGAGATCGATGTTTGGTGAAAGAGGCTTTGCATCCTAGTTATGGGTTATTGATTTGTTTTACAGCGTTAGCGTGACCAGTGGTGGATGTGCAGACTTGCTACCTTGTGTGGAAGGTCGTGGGAGCATGACCACGGGATGATCGTATGAGTGTGACATGTAGTCACTTAATGGATTGAAGATTTGGACTGAGTATAAAGAAGAGTAATATTGCTTATTTGAGAATTTATGCCTGGAAGGCGGTCGGTTCATTTGGTGGTGGATTGTGGGGTGTTTGTCCCGGCCATGATGGTTGTTTTTGCGTATTATGAGAGGAAGTGGGTTAATATGGACCCAGGTAAGGCTATCACTCTAGTGCAGTACGAGCAGAATCGGCTTGAAGTGTGTGAATGGATATAAATAGGATTATGGGCTCCATGTGAGTCAGATGTGCTCGTTTCAGTATAGCGCTCCTCAAGGAGGGGTATTGGAATATTGGATGTTGTTCCGCCTTTGTTCATTTCATGTAATATTATGATTTTGCCGAGTGAGTTGCGAAATGGCTTGATAATTTCTTATGTGTTGGGAGTTCCGCGTAGTGATGATGTTGTGTGAGCAGGATAGCTCTTGAGATTCAGATTATATATATCGCACCTCAATGGTGCTTGAGTTTGGTAGCATTTGGATTTATCAGTCTCCCCAGGGTGGTATTAGGCAATTAGCGTGCTTGTGACCAGTATTCTGTATTTTGTGGTAATGAGCAACTTAGCTCGGTGTGTATCTCCTTATGTAAATTTCATGTGTGGATCGGGTGGCATGCCACCACGAGCATGTTATTTGGATCGGGTTGCGCGCTGCAACAGTGTGATGTTGAGTACGGTTCCCTATATCTATTTTCTTGTGTTTTGCTTTCTATTTTCTGAGGAGAGTTCATAATAAGTTACGTGAGTTGAGTAGTCTTTCCTTAGCCATTTCTTTATGTATCATGTTCGAGTTATGGCCTATTGGCACGTTGTGGTATCATTTGAGACTATTGGTCATGTTTGGGGTGATTTGTTGTCTGAGCGGTTCATACTGGGTGAGACGAGATTATTGGACCAGGAACCAGTGCGATAAGATTTTGTGAAGTATATTTAAGGACAAATACCATTAGTTGGTTCGTAATGAGGTGATGATTCTAGTCGAGAGGAGAGATTTAATGATTGGTTAACTCTGCAGTTGGTTGTAAATTTCTACACACCTCCTCCGTTGTGGTGGTATCGTAAGAGTTATAGAAAGACCTATATATATGTCATGAGATGCATTAGGAGCATCAGATTCGTGAAATTTTGGCTATTAAGGTTCAGGGAATGTCATTGTGGTTAGATGATGAATTATGCGGTGCATGGTGCCAATTCAGCAAAGGTATGCAGTCATGTTCTGTTACATCATGTGGTAGTTGATACGGTGTTCATATATTAGAAACATGCATGGCAGAGGATTTCAGATGATGAAGACCTGGTTCTAAGGCCCATTGCCTAAATGAAAGAGGATATCTTCGGATTTGACCGAGCTAATGTACTCAACTGGGTTGTGGTAGCACGGGCAGGTGCACGTGGTGTTGAACAGTGATTTCAGATAACTCCAGAGCAGTTCTTAGCACGTTCGAGGACGAACATATGTTTAAGTAGGAGAGAATATAATGCCCGACCGGTTGTTTTGATCCCTACTGCGTCGTTCAGCGGTTTGAGGCCATGATCAGCTTTATTTCAGGTGATATGACTTGTAGGTGTGGTCGGAATTCAATTTCGGGAAGTTTAGAGTCAATTTGGAAAGAAAATTCTCATTTCAGAAGCCTTAAGTTGGAAGAATCGACTAAGATTGGATTTTTGAGTAAACGACCTCAGAATAAGGATTTTGAAGGTTCCAGCAGGTTCGTATGATAATTTTGTATTTGGGCGTATGTTCGTATCGGGTTTTGGATGACCCGGGAGCGTTTCAGTGCATATTGTAGAAGTCAGTATTTTAGACGAAAATTCATAAGTCTAGGTTGAAGTGCATTTTAGTTATATTGATGTGCGTATTATGGAGTCGGGAGCGCGATCGGAAGTGAATTCAGAGGTTCATAGGTTATTTTGAAGTCATTTGGCTAAAGATAGAAATTTGAAGGTTTTTTGAGAAATCCGACCGGAAGTTAAAATTTTGATATCGGGGTCGGATTGCTATTCCGAAAGTTGGAGCAGGACTGTAATGTTGAACGTGACTTGTGTTCAAAATTTGGGGTCAATCAGACGTGATTTGATAAGTTTCGGTATCGAATATAGAAGTTGGAAATTCTAAAGTTCATTAAGCTCGAATTTGAGTGCGACTCATGGTTTTGGCATGGTTTGATATTATTTGAGGCCTCGAGCAGGTCCACATTATGTTTTGGATCAGCTTGGTGTGATTGGACGGGGTCCCGGGGGCCTCGGGTGGATTCCGGGTGGTTAACAGATCAAATTGGAAGTTGAGGAGGAGCTGAAGCTGCTGGTGTCTGGTGTGACCGCACCTGCGAGGCTTTCGCCGCAGGTGCAGCTTTGGTGTCGCAGATGCGGGAGTGGATGGCTTGGCTGGGGGCGCAGGTGCGAGGCTATTTCCGCACCTGAGAAGGAAGGATCTTTATCAAGAAACTTTAGGTAAGTAATTTCTTCCCATCTTTGAGTTAAAACACTTGGATTATACATAGATTAGACATGAATTGGTGGGAATTTGGGATTTTTGAACAAAGACCTAGAATGTATATTTATGGATTTTAACCATGAATTTGCGCATGGGATTGAGAGAAAATCATATATTTGAGTTTGCGAGGTTATGGGTAATCATTATCTTCGAAAAGTTTCAGAATTCGGGCACGTGGGCCCGAGGGGTAATTTGGTCCACTTTCCGACCGGAGTTAGGAATTTATATGAATTGAATTGTTGTAAGTATTAGAGTATATTTTCATTGGTTTTCCCGTTATTTGGATAGTTTCTGGCGTTGTGCATCAATTTGAGTCATCGGAAGGGCTTGGAGGTCGGTTATGAATCTTCGAAGCGAGGTAAGTCTCCTTTCTAACCTTGTGAGAGGGAATTTTCCCCATAGGTGAACTAATCGAATATGTGCTACTATTTGTGGGGGCTACGTACACACGAGGTGACGGGAATCCGTGCGTAGCTACTATCATGCTTGTGTCTGGGTAGTCTAGGACCTACTAGCATGCCTTACTTGTTGTACTTGTAATTTTGCTAATGAAATTAGACTGTTAATACTATCAAATTAGTAACTGAATACCTAAGAAGGTTGAAGTTTATTTTCCTTAATCATCTAGAGAGAGAATTGATTTTTCCTGGGATAATGGTTTTCCTGATAAAGCATGTTTTATTTGTTGTACTTGTAACCTTACTGATAAATTTGTAATACGTAAAACCTTATCGAACTTGGCAACTAATTTTCCAGAAAGTATTTAAATACCATCTTCGTGTCCATTAAAAGATAATTTTATCACTTCCTTGAGTAACTATTTTCCTGATAAAATGTGAATTTATTGTATGAATATGTGTATTTATGAGTACCTGAATCACATGTATGATTCGCGAGCAGGGTAACTCTATTATTTATATATGACCGCGTCGCATGATCGATTAGCGAGCGGGGTAATAGATGCATCTATGTTCGAGCCGTTCGACCCTTCGGCAGTGCATAATTTATTATTGTTGGTCCGCGCCATTCGACCCTCGCCATTTCTTGTGCACGATAATTGTTGCGTACCTTCTGTGAATTATACCTGTTTACTGGCCTGGAAATTATAAATTGTCAAATAAAATGGCGAAGATTTAATATTTTAAATGTGAAAGAAGTTGTTGTTTCCTGTCGTTACTTATTAAATTTCTTATGATATCCATGCTTAGTTTCACCCTTAATTTCATTAAATTGACCTCTAGCAAATGTCAAATTCGACCTCTCGTCACTACCTCTTCGAGGTTAGGCGGGATACTTACTGAGTACACGTTGTTTTCGTGCTCATGCTACACTTGTTGTGCATTTTTATTGCACAGGTACATTCATAGATAATGGCCCTACTTGACGCAGTGACGTGACTGACTTGGAGACTTAGACGAGCTGCACCATCCAGAGACGACCTGCAGCCGGCAGAGTCTTCCTCAGATGTATTGTATTTATTTTAAATTCCTTGTCCAGTTTATATTCTGGACAAGTATTGTAGTACATGTACAATTCTTAGAAAGTTTGCTCATGCACTTGTGACGCCGGGTTCTAGGGTAATTATGGGATTTATTCACTATTTAAATTTGTTAAGATATTATTATTTATTCAGTGGAAGTTCGCTAATTATTATTTAAGAAAATTAAAAAGGAATGACTTCGAGAAACTTTAAATAAAGATTCAATTTATTTATTAAGTGTTGGCTTGCCTGACAGGGGGTCCGGCGCCATCACGAACTTAATTGATTTTGGGTCGTGACAACGTGGTATCAGAGCACTAGGTTCCCGTAGGTCTCACGAGTCATAAGCAAGTCTAGTAGAGTCTTGCGAATCGGTACGGAGACGTCTGTACTTATCTTCGAGAGGATACATGGTTGTTAGGAGTACTTCCTTTCCTGATTCTCCATCGTGCGAGTTGATTCCTTTGAGGCTTATGCCTATGTTCATTCCTACTCAATCTTACGCATCGCGAAGCGCTTGCTAAGGACCAGGAATTTGAGGAATGGAAATGGTGCTACGAATGTAATTCTAGATGCTTCCATGTGTAAATGGTCGTGGTTGTTGTTATGGCCCTGCGAAAGGGTAATATGTTGTTTCAGCTCGGTAGCTGCGTTTCTTGGATCCTTAAGGATGTGCTCGGGTAGTGATGATGTTTGCAACTGATTGTCGCTTGGTGTCGATATGATGATAGAACGTTTTCCCGAATGTTGGGGAAGATGAATGGTTTGAAGGGAGGTCTTCTCAAAGTGTGATTTCGAGATTTCAGTGCTTTTGTGCTGGCAGAGGAAGGGCATTTGGGTGGTGAAAGGTCCGGTTGGGGTGGATAAGGTAGTAAGACTTGGTGTCTTCAAGTGAGATGGGATATACACCTATGACGTGTCATCGTCATCATTTATCAAATGGAATGTGTTAATTTATCTGTGCTATGGTTTCTTCGGCCGCTTGGGGTCAGACTATCGAGAAGAAGTGTTGAAGAATGCGGTTGGCAGGGATCGTGAGGTGCGGTGGTTCAGTACCGGATAAGTGTTGTTAATGAAGGCAGCTAGAGAAAGATGATCTTCGGAGAGCGTGAAGCCGTGGTGATCTGCTGGTTTGAGAGCTACAGAGAACAGTCCTGAAGTAAGGCTAGGCGGTGGTTCCATTTCTAAGAGGCTAAGTGTAAGAAGCGGAAATCGAGCATTCGCAAAGTGGGGGAGTCCCACCATCTGCAGTTGGGTCGTAGGGTTGTGTTCGCATAGGGTCGCGATTGTCGACATGTTGGCAAGTTATTTCAGCTAAGGGAAAGGAGTAAAATGGTGATTGTGCGTGGGATTTGATGAATATGTGCAAAAGTTGGCCCTGTCGGGCCAGGGTTAGGCTTTGGAAGATTCATGATTTATTCTTAAGGCATGGGTGAGTTATAAGGATAGTGACTCAGTCACGTCTTTCCTTGAAAGGGGGTGTTCCTGTGCTAGAAGAGCCTCTGAGGTGATTGTATTCGGGGCCAGTCAGAGTGAGTGACTCTCAATAGCGGTCCTAGTGAGTTCAAAAGTTAAGAATGCGGCGTTTAAGGGTTTCAGGCAACAATATGATCGAGAATCGAGCTTTTGCAGAGTAATCTCTGAGAAAAAGGAGGATGGTTGGAATGTTCTATGATATGTTTCAGCATGCAGCATAATATTGGAGGAGTGAGAGAAACAAACTTCGGATTGAAGAAAAGATTATCAGAAGGGTATGAGACGGGTTGCGAGCTTTGGGCTGCATAGTCTCGTGAATCAAGGTCACTCGGGATGAGTAAGGGTTGAGTTTTCTATGGGTTGAAGGAAGTTGTTATTATTCCTGAGGCAATTAATGATGATTAAAAGAAGATAGATTGATTAGCCATGGTTGAAATGGCACATTTGCGGCAGTGATCGATTCCTTTGATGTGAATTAGTTATGCATGTGGTTTGTGCCGGTGTGTGCAAGGCTTGTCGTCCATCGTAATGGATCTCATGTGGTAGCATCTGAGTGCTCTGGCCTGTCAAGTGTAGGAAGACCCCGGAAGGGTTATGGTGGTATAGACTACTACTTAAGGATTTGCATGATTGGGCGATTGCGGGAATTCACTCGTGTGTTGAGATGGCACTCTTGAATTGAGTTAAGTAAAAGGGTTCTATGTGATGAAGTGTTCACCCTATTAGTGGTTCGGAAGTTATGATGGAATTCTTGCGCTTCATCATATTGGTATATTAGGTGCGGGAAGCAGTATGTAACTGGGAGTAAGAATCGAGAATTAGGTCCGATGTTTATAAGGATGTCATGAGCTCGGAAGAGCAAGACAAAGTGATTTGAAAGTTCAGAGTAAGCTGGTGTTATCTTCAGTGTCATCTGAGATTGATATTCGGTGAAAGAGGCTTTTTACTTTTGTCATGGGTTCTTGATGTGTTTTGCGGCCTTAGTGTGGTCGGTGTTATGGATGGGCAGACTTGTTGCCTTGTGTGGAAGGTCGTGGAAGCATGACCGCGAAAAGATTGTATAAAGTGTGACATGTAGTCACTTGATGGATTTCAGATTTGGACTGAGTATAAAGAAGTGCAATATTGCTTAATTAAGAATTTACGCCTGGAGGGCGTTCAGTTCAGTTGATTATGGATTATGGGGTGTTAGTCCCGATGATGATGGTTGTTCTCGTGTATTATGAGAGAAGGTGGTTAATATGGACCCAGGAAAAAGCTATTAGCTTAGTTGGTGCGAGCAAGGTGGCTCGATGTTTGTGGATGGATTTAAATATGACTATGGGCTCCGTATGAGCCAGACATGTTCCTTTCAGTAGAGCGCTTTTCATGGAAAGGTATTAGAACAACGGGTGTTGTTCCGTCTTCGTCAAATTCATGTGTTATTGTGATTTTGCCGTGCGAGTTGTGAAACGGCTTGATAATTTCCTATGTGTTGAGGTCCCGCGTAGTAGGGATGTT
>MDKI01115599.1:0-77013 GCA_005239505.1 Nicotiana paniculata | reverse complement strand
GCGATGCAGCAAACCCCAAAATGAGCTAACGACCTGAGCCTCGAACCGGTAATGGAACCTCGAGCGGTTCAAATAGAATGAGTTGGACAACGATTTCGGGCTGATTTTCACACTAATTTGGGATAGTTTCAGGGTGTTTTTTGGAGCTGGGTTTACTGCTGGGGTTGAGCTCTATTTCGATGGGTGTTTTACAGCTGGTTCTTGGAGGCTGGTTTAGGCTAGTTTTACTATGTTTCAGGGGTGTATCGAGGTGTTTTGCAGCGTGGTTTCATGTTGCGACGCAGTTGGTTTTCATGGCTGCTGCTCTCTCGTTTCCGGCGAGTTTGCCGGTGATGACAATGACACATAAAATGAGAGAGAGAGGGGTTCTTGAGGCGGCTGAAGGTAGATGGGTGTGTGTGTTGCTTCACATTTGGGGATTATGGAGGATATGAGATTGGGGTGTTCTTTTATTTTGTTCTATGTTTCTCAAAAATGAAGAAGAAGAAGAATGGAGTCGATGCTCCAGTAGAGGGCGCCGCCTTTTATGTAAGGAGGGGGGGTCCTCTTTTAGTGTCGAGCTCTCCTTTGTATCTAATTAGATCTAGATTATATAGAGGAGGGTATTAAGGGTTGTAATTTGGGGAATTTGGTTGGGCCTGAGATTTTGGGCCCTCAAATTAGGCCCATTTGAAACAAGGGCAAATTTTATCTTTCAAAAATAGTCATCTGACTACTAATTAATTTTTTTTTATCAAAACGACCTAATCAAAATTTTAACTAATTAAATAAACTAATTGATTAAGGTAATGTATATTTTTTGTGACTTTTTATATTAGTCTATCGATTGAAGGGTAATTAATTTCTAAAAATGCGAATTAAACTTAAGATTACATGAAATGAAAAATGTGACAATCTTATGATTTTAAAATATTAAACATAAATGAAATGCAACTAAATAAAGAAAAGTTCCTAAAATTCATTAAAAGTTATTTTTTTGATTATTTTTAGGAGTAATTTCCATGCGAGGCAAAAATTGGGTGTTCACACCTCTCTCCCGTTTTGATCAAGTTGAGTTTCTCGTGGCTGATAAGTTCGTGGGTTTACTGAACCGTACCTCTTTGTACCGTACCTCTTCAAAGAATCACATTCAGCTGTCACGTTTTCCTGTGTCCACGTGACTGGCTGAGTTGTCGAAAGTTGGCTTAGGTGTGAAACTCTTTTTTACCAATACACACGTATCTATGCTGTGGAGGTACATTGCTGATCCATCTCATGTGCTTGACTTCAGCGGTGTCTAGTTGGACAAGGATTTGACTTATGAGGAAGAGCCGGTAGCCAAATTAGCTCGGCAGGTTCGGCAGTTGAGATCGAAGAGTTATCCTTCAATTCGTGTTCAGTGGAGAGGTCAGCCTGTCGAGGTAGCTACCCGGGATTCCGAGTCCGATATGCGGAGCCGATATCCCCATCTTTTCCTCGATTCAGGTACCATTCTATGTCCGTTCGAGGACGAACGTTTGTTTTGGAGGTGGAGATTGTGATGACCCAAAAGGTCATCCCGTGTAATTTTAGCTAAATCTGTGCTCTGAGACTGTGAAAGCCTCCTTTTATCTCACCTCTATGTGCGTGCGCAGCCGAGGCGTGTAGCCGGGAAGCCGTTAAGTGGAAAATTGATAAAATGATGATTTTGTATTAATTATTTGAGTAAAGTTGACTTTGGTCAACATTTTTGGTAAATGGACCAGGATCGGTGATTTGACGGTCCCGGAGGGTCTTTAGGAAAATATGTGACTTGGGCGTATGCCCAGAATCGAATTTCGAGGTGCAAAGTCCGAGTAAAGAATGTTTGAAGAAAATTATTTTCTAAAAAATATAAAGGTTTTGAAAATGAGATTTGATGTAAAACCTGTGATACCGGGCCCGTGTTATGGTTCCGGAGCCCGGAACAGGTTCAATATGTCTATTATGTGTTATCTGCAAAATTTGGTAAGAAACAGACTTCATTTGACGTGATTCGGATCATAAATGGAAAAATTGAAGTTTAAGAAGTTTTGAGAAATTTCATTGATTTCGAGGTTTAATTCGATGTTTATGATGTTATTTTGGTGATTTGATTACACGAATAAGTCTGTAGGATATTTTTGAGTTTGTGTGCATATTTTATTTTGAGCCGCGAGGGCTCGGGTGAGTTTCGGGTAGGTGTCGGGGTGTAAAAACATAGAAAAATCTAGTGTAAAGTGCATTTTCTGGTGTCTAGTGTTTAACACCATGCGATCGCATAGGTATAGTTGTGATCGCATAGCAGTGTGGGTGGGGGAGAATCTGTTGCACTATGCGATCACATAGGAGGATAGGAAGTTGGGGGGGGGGGGCTGGGGTAGTGTGATGTGCGATCGCATTTGCTTGTTCGCGATCGCAAAAGGGTGGGGGTCAGTGGTTTTGTGCGATCGCACTGCACCATCCGCGATCGCGTAGGTTAATAACCCAGTCCACTATGATCGCATTAATCCCTTCGCGATCGCGTAGGTATAAAACACCCAACTATTTTAAAAGCCTAAGAAAATAATTCAATACGGGATTTTTGCTATTTTTCACAACCCTCTTCTTCTCCAAACCCCATATACGAGTTTTGAAGGATTCTTCCACCCTAACCTCTTAGGTAAGTGATTCTAACATTGTTTTCTTCCATTTTTCATCAATATCTATTAGATTCTAGGCCTAAAAACATGAAATCAAAGGTAGAAATTGGGGTTTTGGGTAGAGTTAGGGCTTTTTGAATATTTGAGAATTTGACCTCGTTTTGGGGTCGGATTTCAAAACAAATTATATATTCGGGCTCGTGGGTGAATGAGTGATCGGATTTTGGTCCGAACCTCGTGTTTGGACCAAGTGGGCACGGGGTCGATTTTTGGATTTTTGGGAAGAAAGTTGGGAAATCTATAATTAAGCATTGGAATTGAATTGTCTAGCATTTATTGATGTTATTGAGTTGATTATGTCTAGATACGATTGATTTGGAGTCGGATTCGAAAGTAAAAGCGGTGCTTGAGGCTTGATTTTGATATTCAGAGTCAAGGTAAGTGTTTGGCCTAACCTTAGCTTGAGGGAGTAGGTATTGAGTCCTAATTCCTACGTGTTTGTTTCATGTTCAATGTATAGGTGAGGTGACGAGTACCTATAAGTTGTTGTCAAGCATGATCGTGAGTTGGATATTTGCAATTATATGATATTTATTGGCTTTTACTGTGTTTATGGGTTTAATATCAATTTGATAGCTATTCATTTGGTGGAAATTCTTAATTATGGGTATTGTTGAGTAGTTGATCGGTTGAGGACTTTATGTTGGATTACACACTTGTGCAGGATTGGTTATAGCTGTGCGCCTTACCGGAACGGTATTATTTTTGTTGATTATTCCGTGCTTTTAAGGTTTCTTATTGTTTATCTTCATGCCAACTGTTGTTTTTATGTTGTTATGCACGAAGGGACATTCGTGCCATATTTTATGTTGTTATGCACGAGGGGACATTTTGTGCCATGTTTATGTTGTTTATGCACGAGGGGACATTACGTGTCGTGTTTATGATTATTATGCACGAGGGGACATTCTGTGCCATGTTTATGATTATTATGCACGAGGGGACATTCCGTTCCGTGTTGATGATATATATATGCACGAGGGGATTTTTCGTGTCGTGATTGTGCTGTTTTATGCATGAGGGGACATTCCGTGCCATGTTTATGTTGTTTATGCATGAGGGGACACTCATACCTTTATTTTTAGTAAATCTAGACTGCCCGTGAGATTGTGATACCAGTTCTGGGAGTGTATTTAAGGAAATTTCGTAAGATTTATTATTTAAGTTGTTGAATTTCTTATCTTCCACATTTCTAATTATAATTATTCTAGTTTACCACTGTTATTTCAATTGTCTATAATAAAGAAATAAATGTAATAATCGGAACGTTGGCTTGTCTAGCAGGTTCAACGTTAGACGCCATCACAGCCTGAAGGTGGGATTTCGGGTCATGATAATGTCTCATAAACGTATTTTTCGTTTAGGAATTTTAAAAGTCAAAACAAAGACTAAAAAAGAAAAAGTTAAAAAAAAACGTGTAACCATTAAAAAAACAAAAAAAACAAAAGAAGCATGTTTAATAGAAAAAGCAGCAAGGGCATGGGGATTAACTCTATGTATTAATTAAAATATAATTTAAAAAGCAGAAAGAGTACAAGGATCGGAGATTTAACCCTATTTATTGATTAAAAGTAATTTAAAAGAAAACAAGCACATGAATTAAACCCCTGACTAAAAGATAGAAGGTGCACGTCTTTACTATACTAGTGCAATAGAGTAGTCACTTGAGCTTGGGTTCACCCATATTAATTTAGGTATTTGAGATAAAATTCACTACTACTATACACAGTTTAGGGGGAGGAGGACAGGCTCACGTAAACCTACCCCTCCCATGTGCACCCGCCCCTTAGTTTCCAGCACCTTGGAATACAATTTGGGTTATTTCCATACTAGTTCAAATTAGATGCTTATTTTATAAGAGTCTAAATTAATATCGACACAATGGCTAAAATTCAAGTATGTGGGAACTATTATAAATATATATTAATTATGGATGTCCATTTAGTACTCCATTATAAATAAGCTTCTTGAAGAAGCTTATCCATATGGGACGCCGCCATAAATATGTTTATCTATTTAGTACTCTATTGGAAATAAGCCTCCTGAAGAAGCTTATCATTTCGGTACTCCGTTATGGATAAATATTATCTCCGGTAGAAGATTATCTATATCTGGTGCAGTAGTAACTTACAAGCAACTTACAAGTAACTTACACAGCAGCTTGCAGTAGCAGCTTGCAGTAGCAGCTTACATAGCAGCTTGTAGTAGCAACTTCCTTTCTTCTATAAATAGAGGAGATTTCGGTTCATTATGTACATCAGTTTGAAGTTGAATAATATATCACTCTATATCTATACTTGTCTTCGGTTTATTTACTTTACAGTCTTTATTTTATAACACGTTATCAGCACGAGACTCTGCCATTTTGAGCACTTACTTCGAATTTATTTTCTATTTCAGTGTTCATCTCCAATGTAAGGCGACGCTCTTACGTCCTCGGTTAGATATTGTTCATTCCAAGCATCATAAGGCAGATTGTATCCTTGAGGCGGTGAGCTTTTCTTCCTGGCGGTAGTGATGTGGATATCACTTACGTCTGGAGCGACCAAATTTGTGTAAAGTAATTTGAGTCTTTTGATTATATTTGGTTTAATATCTTTATCATCGCTTGCTTGGTTATATGCTACTTATATACTACCTATTTTGGTATTTTATTTATCCTAATTATCTTAATAAAGGATTACAAAGTGGATAGCATTATTAGATCAACTTAAACTCCAGCAGAGTTTTCAAGAAATATATAACCACCAGAAGTGGTTATGTTTCGTATATCTCATTGTTACTAAATTTTGTTAACCATCAGAAGTGATATTGTGATGACCCAAAAGGTCATCTTGTGTAAATTTAGCAAAAACTGTGTTTCGAGGTCCCGAAAGCCTCCGTTAATCTCACCATGATGTGCGTGTGCAGATTGGGCGCGTAGCCGGGAATCCTTTATGTGGAAATGTGCTAAACAATTGAATTGATGATAATTAATTGAATAAAGTTGACTTTGGTCAACGTTTTTGGTAAACGGACCCGGAGCCGTAATTTGACGGTCCAGGAGGGTCCGTAGGAAAATATGGGATCTGGGCGTATGCCAGGAATCGAATTCCGAGGTCCCAAGTCCGAGAAATGAATTTTTAAAGGAAATTGTTTTCTGAAAATAATAAAGACTTTTGAAAATGAACTTTGATGTGAAATCTGTGTTACCAAGCCCGTATTATGGTTCCGGAGCTTGAAACAGGTTCAATATATGTTATATGAGTTATCTGTAAAATTTGGAAAGAAACGGAATTGGTTTGACGTGTTTCGGATAAAAAATGGAAGATGTGATAGTTTATGAAGTTCGAGGAAATTCAATGGATTTTTGAGTTTAATTCATTGTTTTGATGTTATTTTGGTGGTTTAATTACTCGAATAAGTTCGTAGGATGATTTTGAAGGCGTGTGTATATTTGGTTTTGATCCCCGAGGGCTCGGGTGAGTTTCGGGTAAGTGTCGGGGTGCTAAACTTAGGAAATTTCTGGTGTTTTAGGTTGTTTCTGTTATCCAGCTATTTCCTTCTCTGCGATCGCGGTGTAGCGCACGTGATCGCGATGTTTAATTTGGGAAGGGGGTCAATTTGCTCTGCGCGATCTCAAAGAGCTGGGTGTGAACGCGGAGCCTTAGGGTTTTAGCGCTACGTGAACGCACCCCTATGTCCGCGATCTTGTAAGTCTCCTGTGGGGTTGGGGGCTGGGTAGCAATTGTTCTGTGCGAGCGCGTTCTTTCGTTCGCGATCGCGTGGGTCCTCGTCCGGGTTCTCTGCGATCGCACTCCTTACTTCGCGATCGTGTAAGTCTGAAGTCCAGTACTCTCCGCGATCGCAGTCCTTCTATCGCGATCGCGTAGGGTAAATCCGCCCAGTTATTTAATTGCTCAAAAACAGAATACCCATTACGGGATATTCATATCTTTCACCATTTTCTTCTTCTCCATTCTTCTTGTGCGAGTCTTAGGAGACCATTCCACCATAGCTTCATAGGTAAGTGTTCTTAACTCTAATTTATTCCATTTTCCTTCATCAATCACTAGATTCTAGGTCTAAAAACAGGGAATCAGGGGTAGAAATTGAGGGTTTTGGGTAGAGTTAGGGCTTTTTGGAAATTTTGGGAATTCAACCTCATTTTGGGGTCGGATTTGAAAAAAAAATTGTATATTCGGGTTCATGGGGGAATGGGTGATCGGGTTTTGGTCCGAACCTCGAGTTTGGACAAAGCGAGCCTGGGGTTGAATTTTGGTACTTTTTGAAGAATTAAAGGAAATGTAAAATTTGGCTTTGGGATTGAGTTATTGAATAATTATTGATGTTATTAAGTCAATTATGTATAGATATTTTCGTTTCGGAGTCGGATTGAAGAGGAAAGGCCGTGATTGAGGCTTGACTTGCATTCTTGGAGCCGAGGTAAGTGTTTGGTCTAACCTTAGCTTGAGGGAGTAGGTATAGAGTGTTATTTGCTATGTGTAATTCATGTCCAACGTATAGGTGAGGTGACGGGTACCTATATGTTGTGGTCAAGCATGCCCGTGAGTCGAATTTTGATGAGTTATTTAATGCACTTTGATATCCTCTGTGCTGTGAATTATTGGGAACCTTGGAATTCGTACCTTGAGGTTACTTCATGACGTAGAAAGTTATTGATTATGTGTTCGGCTGAGGGTTTTACTGTTGATATTATACTTCTGAGTGAGATTGGTTATAGCTGAGTCCCTTGCCGGGACAATAGAATTTAGTTGATTATTTCTGTACATTTGAAATGTCATATTGTTAAACTTTCAGATCAATTGTTGTTTTTATACTCATCATGCACGAGGAAACAATTCTGTGCCGAGTGATTATTATTTATGCACGAGAGAACATTCCGTGCCAATGATTATATTTATGCACGAGGGAACATTCCATGCCGATCGATTATTATTTATGCATGAGGGAACATTCCGTGCCGATTGATTGTATTTATGCACGAGGGAACATTCAGTGCCGATGATTATATTTATGCACGAGGGAACATTCCGTGCCGATTGATTATATTTATGCACAAGGGAACATTCTGTGCCGATTCATTATATTTATGCACGAGGGAACATTCCGTGCCGATTGATTATTATTTATGCGCGAGGGGACATTCCGTGCCGATTGATTATTATTTATGCGTGAGTGGATATTACGTGCCGATTGATTATTATTGATGCACGAGGGGACATTCCGTGCCGAGTCATTATTGTTTATGCGTGAGGGGACATTCCGTGCCTTGTGATTTTGAGGTTATACACGAGGGGTCATGTCGTGTTTTCTCTTGTCTATTTTACTCTTTCGGGTTGATATTTCGTGTTTTTACTTCTACATTCCAGTTAGTACTTTATTCTACTATTTTAGCAATTGTTGCCCCTCTTATCCTCAATATGTTCTTCCCTGTAACTGTATTCTTGTTTATTTTCTGCTATACTATTGAACTGTACAGGTACAATTTGTTGTCGTGTCCTAGCCTCGTCACTACTTCGCCAAGGTTAGACTCGACACTTACTCAGTACATGGGGTCGGTTGTACTGATGCTACACCTGCACTTCTTTATGTTGTGCAGATTACGCAGCCGGACCCAGTGGACCTCGTTAGGGGGAGTGTCCTTCAGTCCATTCCAGATGACACCGAGGTAGTTCCGCAGGCGTTCGTGGATCTCGGCGTCACTGTCAATCTTTCATTCTGTCATCTATATGTTTCCAGACAGATATATCATTTTATTTCAAACTGTTGTTTTTAGCTAAATCTTAAACTGGTTCGTGAGGTTGTGACTCCATTTTTGGGTTTTGTACTTAAGGGGATTTCTTTGTTATTAGATATTGTTATTTAGATTTTGTTAATGCTTCCGCACTTTATCTCAATTATCTAGTCAGTATTTGTTATTTTTACTTGTTAACAAAATTAATTCAGTTAAAACGTTGGCTTTCCTAGCAGGTGCAGCGTTAGGCGCCATCACGGCCTGAAGGCGGGATTTCGGGTCGTGACAAGTTGGTATCAGAGCACTAAGTTGCTTAGGTCTCACAACTCACGGACAAACTTGGTAGAGTCTGAGGGATCGGTACGGAGGCATCTGTACTTATCCCTAGAGGCTGCAAAGTTAGGAATAACTTCACTTTTCTTCTTTCCTGTCGTGCGATTTGAATTCTAAATGCTAATTGAGTTTCGATTTTATTCTCTCGCAGATGGCGAGAATGCGTGCTTCCTCATCTACCAATCAGCAGCCCGATTCTCCTGTTGCAGCTCCTACGAGGGGCCGAGGCCGAGGCCGTATAAGAGGCAGGGCACAACCCAAGGCAGCAACCCTAGTAGAGGACCCACAGGTAGAATTTGCCAGTGAGGTTCCTACTCAGACAGTTCCAGTTGGACCGGCTCAGGTCCCAGAGGGGTTCATTGCCACTTTGGTGCTTGAAGACGCTCTAGTTCGCTTAGTGGGACTCATGGAGGGTGTGGCTCGGGCCGGTCTTCTTCCTACTGCACCAGCCGTCTCTCAGGCTGGGGGAGGAACCCAGAATCCTGCTACTCGCACGCCAGAGCAGCTAGGTCCTCATTTCCAGACTCTGACACCTCAGATGGCCGGAGTAGCTCAGTCGGGAATTGTGGCCCCGGTAGTTGACGGAGCAGCTATGTCACTAGATGCTTTATGGAGATTGGATAGATTCACCAAGTTATTCACTACTACATTTACTAGTGCACCATCAGAGGATCCCCATGATTATTTGGGCAGCTGTCATGAGGTTCTTCGGAACATGGGCATAGTAGAGTCCAATGGAGTTGATTTTGCTACTTTTTGTCTTTCGGGTTCCGCCAAGACTTGGTGGAGAGACTATTGTTTGACCAGGCCAGCTGGGTATGCACCATTGAATTGGGCTCAGTTCTCCGAGTTATTCGTGGGGAAGTTCCTTCCAGTTACTCAGAGGGAGGATCTTCGGAGGCAGTTTGAGCGCCTCCAGCAGGGATCTATGTCTGTCACTCAGTACGAGACCAGGTTCATCACTCTAGTTCGGCATGCCATTATGATAATCCCCACTGATCGTGAGAGAGTGAGGAGGTTTATTGAGGGTTTGGCTCATCCCATCAGGCTTCAGATGGCCAAGGAGTTAGGTACTGATATTTCATTCCAGGATGTGGCCAATGTTGCCAGGAGGATTGAGATGATTATGTCACAGGGTGGTGGTCAGGGAACTGACAAGAGGCCCCGTCACTTCGGTCGATTCAGTGGATCCTCATCTGGGGGCAGGGATTCTTTCGGCAGAGGTCATCCTCCCAGACCCTATCAGCCGGCACTTCAGGTAGCTCACAGTGCACCGCCAGCTCCTTTTAGTGCACCACCAGCACCTATCAGTGCACCGCCGCTTCAGAGCTTCTAGGGTGGTTATCAGGGTCGACAGGGCCAGTTCCAGAGTCAGCAGCCATATCAGTAGAGGCCTTGTTATTCTTGCGGTGGTTTGGGGCATATTTCCAGGTTTTGCCCCCGAGGTTCTGGTGGGTCTCAGTATCAGGGTTCCCATGCCATGGTTCCCGCATCAGGCGCACCCCCACCCCCTCAGCCAGTAGGGGTGACGGTCGAGGTGCCAGAGGTGGAGTTCAGACTCATAGAGGTGGAGGACATGCCACGAGAGGTAGAGGTCAGGCCACAGTAGGTCGACCCAGAGATGCTCAGGTTGGAGGGGCTCAGCCCCGGTGCTATGCTTTTCCTGCCAGGCCTGATGCTGCGGCTTCTGATGCAGTTATTACAGGTACGGTTTCAGTTTGAAACTGAGAGGCTTCGTTGTTATTTGATCCGAGTTCTACATTCTCCTATGTGTATTCATATTTTTCCCTTTATTTGAGTATGCCCCGTGATTCCTTGAGTACTGTTGTACATGTGTCTACACCGATAAGTGATTCTATTGTGGTAGATCGAGTCTACCGTGCTTGCTTAGTAGTTATTGGTGGTCTGGAGACTCAGGTTGATCTTTTGCTTCTTGATATGGTTGACTTTGATGTTATATTGGGGATGGATTGGTTATCCCCCTATTATGCTATCCTGGACTGTCATGCCAAGACATACCTTGGCCTTTCCAGGGGTGCCTCGTTTGGAGTGGAGGGGGACTCCTAGTCATTTTTCTGATAGAGTTATTTCTTATATGAAGGCTCGGCGCATGGTCGAGCAGGGTTGTTTCGCCTATCTGGCCTATGTTCGTGATTCTAGCACCAAGGTTCCTTCCCTGGAGTCCGTGCCCGTGGTTCGTGAGTTTCCAGAGGTATTACCTGCTGACCTGCCGGGTATGCCACCCGACAGGGATATTGATTTTTGTATTGAGTTAGCTCAGGGCACCCAGCCTATTTCTATTCCGCCTTATTGTATGGCCCCGCCAAAGTTGAAGGAGTTGAAGGATCAGTTGCAGGATTTGTTGGATAAAGGCTTCATTAGGCCTAGTGTTTCTCCTTGGGGTGCTCCAGTATTGTTTGTCAAGAAGCAAGATGGCTCGATGAGGATGGGTATTGACTACCGACAGTTGAATAAGGTTACTATTAAGAACAAGTATCCTTTGCCGAGGATTGATGATTTACTCGACTAGCTTCAGGGTGCTTCAGTGTTTTCCAAGATTGACTTGAAATCTGGTTACCACCAGCTGAGGATTAGGGCGTCTGATGTCCCTAAGGCAGCCTTTCGCACTCGTTATGGGAATTATGAGTTCTTGGTGATGTCATTTGTGCTGACAAATTCCCCCGCTGCTTTTATGGAGTTGATGCACCAAGTGTTCAAGCCTTATTTGGACTCGTTCGTTATTGTTTTCATTGATGATATATTGATATACTCCAGTAGCCGTGAGGAGCATGAGCAACACCTTAGAGTCATCCTCCAGACTCTGAGGGATAGTCAGTTGTATGCATAATTTTCCAAGTGTGAGTTCTAGTTGAGTTCAGTTGCATTTCTAGGCCATGTGGTATCGTCAGAGGGTGTTCAGGTGGATCCCAAGAAGATTTCAGCAGTCAGAGATTGTCCTAGACCCACCTCAGCTACAGAGATCCGGAGTTTCTTGGGCTTAGCAGGTTATTATCACCGGTTTGTGGAAGACTTTTCATCCATTGCAGCCCCGATGACCAGGTTGACTCAGAAGCATGCTCAGTTCAGGTGTTCTGATAAGTTTGAGGCGAGCTTTCAGAAGCTCAAGACATCCTTGACCACGTCGCCGGTGTTAGTTTTGCCCACAGGTTCAGGATCGTATACCGTGTATTGTGATGCTTCACGGTTTGGGCTTGGTGCAGTGTTGATGCAGGATGGCAAGGTTATAACCTATGCTTTTCGTCAGTTGAAGGTTCATGAGAAGATCTATCCAGTTCATGACTTGGAGTTAGCAGCTATTGTGCATGCATTGAAGATTTAGAGGCATTACTTGTATGGTGTGCCATGTGAGGTGTTCACGGATCATAAGAGCTTACAGTATATGTTCAAACAGAAGGAGTTGAACATGAGGCAGAGGAGGTGGTTAGAGTTGCTGAAGGATTATGATATTACCATTCTTTATCATCCGGGGAAGGCCAATGTGGTGGCCGGTGCTTTGAGCCGAAAGTCAGCCAGTATGGGTAGTCTTGCCTATTTATCAGTCGGAGAGCGACCTCTTGCTTTGGATGTTCAGGCTTAGCCAACCGATTTGTGAGATTGGAGGTTCCTGAGACTAGTAGTGTTTTGGCCCATACCGTAGCCCGTTCTTCATTGTATGACCGTATTCAGGCCAGGCAGTATGATGATCGCCATTTATGTGTTCTTAGAGATAGAGTCAGACACGGAGATGCCAAGCAGGTTACGGTTGATGATGATGGAGTTTTGAGGATGCAGGGTCGGATTTGTGTACCTGATGTGGATGGTATTCATGATTTGATACTTCAGGAGGCCCAGAGTTCCCGATATTCTATTCATCCGGGTGCCCCGAAGATGCACCAGGATTTACGGCAACACTATTGGTGGCGGAGGATGAAGAAGGATATTGTAGCTTATGTAGCTCGGTGCTTGAACTGTCAGCAGGTTAAGTACGAGCACCAGAGACCCAGTGGTTTGATGCAGTAGATTCAGCTTCCCGAGTGGAAGTGGGAGCGTATCACCATGGACTTTGTAGTCGGACTCCCACGGACTCAGAGGATGTGTGATGCAGTATGGGTCGTTGTGGATAGGCTGACCAAGTCAGCGCACTTCATCCCAGTATCAGTTTCTTATTCAGCAGAGAAGTTGGCAAGGATCTATATGAGAGAGATTGTTAGACTGCATGGTGTGCCCATATCCATTATATCAGACCGAGGTACTCAGTTTACCTCCCATTTCTGGAGAGTATTTCATTGAGAGTTGGGCACACAGATTGATTTGAGCACAACATTTCATCCTCAGACGGACGGGCGTGATGAGATTCGGGAAGAAGGGAAAATTGAGCCCTAGGTACATTGGTCCATTTGAGATACTGGATAAGGTAGGAGAGGTGGCCTACAGACTTTCCTTGCCACCTAGTTTGTCAGCCGTGCATTCGGTATTTCACGTGTCTATGCTCCGGAGGTATATTGCAGATCCATCTCATGTACTCATGTACTTGACCTCAGTGGTGTCCAGTTGGACAGGGATTTGTCTTATGAGGAGGAGCCGGTAGCCATATTAGACCGGCAGGTGCGACAGTTGAGATCAAAGAGTCATCCTTCGGTTCGTGTTCAGTGGATAGGCCAGCCTATTGAGGCAGCTACTTGGGAGTCCGAGCCTGATATGTGGAGCCGATATCGCCACCTTTTCCCCGATCCAGGTACTTTCTATGTCCGTTCGAGGACGAACGATAGTTTTAGAGGTGGAGATTGTGATGACCCAAAAGGTCATCTTGTGTAAATTTAGCAAAAACTGTATTTCGAGGCCCCGAAAGCCTCCGTTAATATTACCTCGATGTGCGTGCATATCTCGGGCGCGTAGCCGGGAAGCCTTTATGTGGAAATGTGTTAAACAGTTGAATTGATGATAAGTAATTGAATAAAGTTGACTTTGGTCAACATTTTTGAAAAACGGACCCGGACCCGTGATTTGACGGTCCTGGAGGGTCCGTAGGAAAATATGGGACCTGGGCGTATGCCAGGAATAGAATTCCGAGGTCCCAAGTCCGAGAAATGAATTTTTAAAGGAAATTGTTTTCTGAAAATAATAAAGACTTTTGAAAATGAACTTTGATCTGAAATTTGTATTACCGAGCCCGTATTATGGTTCCGGAGCCTGGAACATATTCAATATGTGTTATGTGAGTTATCTGTAAAATTTGGAAAGAAACGGACTTGGTTTGACGTGTTTCGGATAAAAAATGGAAGATGTGATAGTTTATGAAGTTTGAGGAAATTCTATGGAGTTTTGAGTTTTATTCATTGTTTTGATGTTAATTTGGTGGTTTAATTACTCGAATAAGTTCGTAGGATGATTTTAAAGGCGTGTGTATATTTGGTTTTGAGCCCCGAGGGCTCGGGTGAGTTTCAGGTAGGTGTCGGGGTGCTAAACTTAGGAAATTTTTGGTGTTTTAGGTTGTTTCTGTTATCCAGCTATTTCCTTCTCTGTGATCGCGGTGTAGCGCACGCGATCGTGATGTTCAATTTGGGAAGGGGGTCAATTTTCTCTGCGCGATCGCAAAGAGCTGGGTGCAAACGCGGAGCCTTAGGGTTTTAGCTCTACGCGAACGCACCCCTATGTCCGCAATCGCGTAAGTCTCCTGTGGGGTTGGGAGCTGGGTAGCAATTGTTCAGTGCGAGCGCGTTCTTTCGTTCGCGATCGCGTGGGTCCTTGTCCGGGTTCTCTGTGATCGCACTCCTCACTTCGCGATCGTGTAAGTCTTAAGTCTAGTACTCTCCGCGATCGCAGTCCTTCTATCGCGATCGCGTAGGGTAAATCCGCCCAGTTATTAATTGCTCAAAAACAGAATACCCATTACGGGATTTTCATATCTTTCACCATTTTCTTCTTCTCCACTCTTCTTGGGCGAGTCTTAGGAGACCGTTCCACCATAGCTTCATAGGTAAGTGTTCGTAACTCTAATTTATTCAATTTTCCTTTATCAATCACTAGATTCTAGGTCTAAAAACATGGAATCAAGGGTATAAATTGGGGGTTTTGGGTAGAGTTAGGACTTTTGGAAATTTTGGGAATGCAACCTCATTTTGGGGTCGGATTTCAAAATAAATTATATATTCGGGTTCATGGGGGAATGGGTGATCGGGTTTTGGTCCGAACCTCGAGCTTGGACCAAGCGGGCCCGGGGGTCGAATTTTTGTATTTTTGGAAGAATTATGGGAAATGTATAATTAGGCTTTGGGATTGAGTTATTGAATAATTATTGATGTTATTAAGTCAATTATGTATAGATTATCGTTTCAGAGTCGGATCCAAGAGGAAAGGTCGTGATTGAGTCTTGACTTGCATTCTTGGAGCCGAGGTAAGTGTTTGGTCTAACCTTAGCTTGAGGGAGTAGGTATAGAGTCTTATTTGCTATGTGTAATTCATGTCCAACGTATAGGTGAGGTGACGAGTACCTATATGTTGTGGTCAAGAATGCCCGTGAGTCGAATTTGGATGAGTTATTTAATGCTCTTTGATATCCTCTGTGCTGTGAATTATTGGGAACCTTGGAATTGGTAACTTGAGGTTACTTCATGACGTAGAAAGTTATTGATTATGTGTTCGGCTGAGGGTTTTACTGTTGATATTATACTTCTGAGTGAGATTGGTTATAGTTGCGTCCCTTGCCGGGACAATAGAATTTAGTTGATTATTTCTGTACATTTGAAATGTCATATTGTTAAACTTTCATATCAATTGTTGTTTTTATACTCATCATGCACGAGGGAACAATTTCGTGCCGAGTGATTATTATTTATGCACGAGAGAACATTCCGGGCCAATGATTATATTTATGCACGAGGGAACGTTCCGTGCCGATCGATTATTATTTATGCACGAGGGAATATTTTGTGCCGATTGATTATATTTATGCACGAGGGAACATTCAATGCGGATGATTATATTTATTCACGAGGGAACATTCTATGCTGATTGATTATATTTATGCACGAGGGAACATTCTGTGCCGATTGATTATATTTATGCACGAGGGAACATTCTGTGCCGATTAATTATTATTTATGCGCGAGGGGACATTCCGTGCCGATTGATTATTATTTATGCGCGAGGGGATATTACGTGTCGATTGACTATTATTGATGCACGAGGGGACATTCTGTGCCGAGTCATTATTGTTTATGTGCAAGGGGACATTCCGTGCCGTGTTATTTTGAGGTTATACATGAGGGGTCATGCCGTGTTTTCTCCTGTCTATTTTACTTGTTCGGGTTGATATTTCCTGTTTTACTTCTACATTCCAGTTAGTACTTGATTCTACAGTTTTAGCAATTGTTGCCCCTCTTATCCCCAGTATGTTCTTCCCCGTAACTGTATTCTTGTTTATTTTCTGCTATACTATTGAATTGCACAGGTACAATTTGTTGTCGTGTCCTAGTTTCGTCACTACTTCGTCGAGGTTAGGCTTGGCACTTACTCAGTACATGAGGTCGGTTGTACTGATGCTACACCTGCACTTCTTTATGTTGTGCAGATTACGCAGCTGGACCCAGTGGACCTTGTTAGGGGGAGTGTCCTTCAGTCCATTCCAGACGACACCGAGGTAGTTCCGCAGGCGTTCGTGGATCTCGGCGTCGCTGTCTATCTTTCATTCTATCATTTATGTGTTTCCAGACAGATATATCATTTTATTTCAAACTGTTGTCTTTAGCTAAATCTTAGACTGGTTCGTGAGTGTGACTCCATTTCTGGGTTTTGTACTTAAAGGGATTTCTTCATTATTAGCTATTGTTATTTAGATTTTGTTAGTGCTTCCGCACTTTATCTC
Source organism: Nicotiana paniculata (assembly GCA_005239505.1). Lineage (NCBI taxonomy): Eukaryota > Viridiplantae > Streptophyta > Magnoliopsida > Solanales > Solanaceae > Nicotiana > Nicotiana paniculata. The sequence continues at coordinate 60,401 of MDKI01115599.1, read as the reverse complement.
AATTATCTAGTCAGTACTTTGTTATTTTCACTTGTTAATAAATCAATTCAGTTAACGCGTTGTCTTGCCTAGCGGGTGCAACGTTAGGCGCCATCACGACCTGAAGGTGGGATTTCGGGTCGTGATAGATATATGCCTATGACCACCAGGAGTGATAATTTAGGCTTTCTATGATTATAATTGAAGATAATTTTGAGAAAATTTCTCTATATTACTTGCATGCCTCGATTTGCTCCTGAAGTAGAATTATCTTAAAAGAGGTTCTAAGACATCACACAATTTGGTGTGATTAATGCACGTTCATATATTTATGTTCCGTTCCAGAAGAATGAGAACATTTGCTAAATATTAATCCATTCCCTGAAGTGAATGTGACAATATTAATAAAGCTCGTAAATATGAACGTGCTTTTGATGTAAATATATTACAATTCACCTCCAGAAGAGGGAGTATATACTCAATATTTTGTATTTTAAATTTGCTCCTGAAGAAGTAACACAATTGGGATTTCCTCCTGAAGTAGGAAAATTTACGAAGAGGTGTTTTCTTGTGGTTAAGCAATTATTTTATATTGTTTATTTGATTATAATTTTCTCTCGTGATACCAGAAGTGTCTGAACAATATTTGATAGTACAAAATGTATCAACAACTTCTGAAGAGCTAACTGTATGTCTAGAAGACACATGACACCAGTAGTGTCTGATAAATATTAGATTGTGGATAATAATGAAGGCTCTCGAAGAGCTTATATACAAATATGTCATTTATTATATGATTATGGTCAAAATATATGTCGTAGTAAACCTGAAGTTTACTAATACAAATGACTATCATATTGAGACTACAAATGATTGGAAGATTGAAAATCTTCATGTTTCCACAATCATAGGGGGTAAAATAATATATATGCGAGAAGTGACCCACCTTATTCTTCAATTTGTACTATTTTATGTATCATAGTAAACCAGAAGTTTACTAATACAAAAGCAGTCACAGTAAACCAGAAGTTTTACTAAGGCAAAAGTAACTACAGTAAACCAGAAATTTACGGATACAAAAGTAGCCACACTAAATCAGAAGTTTACTGATACAAAAGTTTATGCCATAGTAAACCAGAAGTTTTCATTTGCCATTTTTAAATGAGCTATTTGAGAATTCAGATAAACATATACTGAAGAACTAGAAGATTCTTCAAGAATTCTCCTATATTGCTTGTTTTCATAATAAATTGATTATACCAGCTAAAGTTGGGACTAAGACCCCTGATTCTAAAATGATAAAAGGTGAATATGGGCTCATTCACCTATTATGTGAACCACTTATAGATGCATATATGAGATGGTTACATGTGTGATTATTATCAACCTGCAGTTTGGCATTTGAAATTGCTTTTCCTAATTAAGAGCATAATTTTCAGATTATAAAATCAAGACAGTTCATCTTGATAAAGCTGGTTTATATCCAAGCTGGGTTAACATTGAATATCTCCTATTAATGGCTAAACTATTGCTTATGAGAACAAAGCTTCATGTGTTGGTCTAAGATTTTCTAAAAATGCATACAGCAGCATTTGTATGCATCAGATCAACAATATATGATAAGTCCTCCCCTCACAATTGGTCTAAGATCAGAAATCAAATATTTTTACTATCTAATAACTTTTGATGCGTGGTATATGATTAATTTCTCTACCACAAAGCACAAAGATAGATTTCCCAAAGAAGATTTGGGATATATGTTAGTTTTTCTAACATTAGAGGGATGGATTCAAGTCAAATGCCAGAAGCATTTGCTGATCCAAAATTAATATCATATTTCAGCTGCAAATGCTCCTATTAAAATTAAAGTCCCCGAAGGATTGAGTTTACTGCACGCAAGAAGCGTAGTAGACCGATCGTTTCCAAAGGTAAAAATCCTTGAAAAAGATAGGAGCAAATGATCAAAATGATCATAATAAGGAGAAAATAAGCTCTAAAAGATCCCACGACATAACATTTCATGAAACTGCAGAAGAAGTTCAGGTACCTGAAAATAAAGAAAGTGATGAGATCTCAACAAGTTATGTAGCTTGCGAACCGATATGAAATGATCGTCGACGATATATTTGATACAATATGATGCACAATATTGTAAAGAATTGTGAGGATCGGACCTGTAGGCTAGACACATGAAGATGTCATTCCATTTAAATACAGGTCATAACCTATATGACTCATTTGATTAAATTTATATGAAGATCCCTGAAGGAATTAAAATGCATCAAGCATATAGTTCAAAGTCTCGAGAAATGTACTCGATCAAATTACAAAGGTCTTTGTACGATTTAAAGGAATCTGGGCACATGTGGTATAATCGCCTCAGTGAATATTTGCTGAACGAAGGTTACGTAAGTGATGTTATTTGACCATGTATTTTTATAATGAAAATGTCATCATATTTTGTTATATTTTTGTCTATGTTGATGACATAAGTCTTCTTGGAACTCCAGAAGAGATCCAAAAGGCAATTGAATATCTTAAGAAAGAATATGAGATCTTGGAAAAATAAAACTTTGTTTAGGTCTGCAAATTGAGTATTTAACAGATGGGATCTTTATCCATCAATCTGCCTATACAGAAAGGGTCTTTAAAATGCTTTTTACATGGACAAAGCGCACCCATTGAGTACACCAATTATTGTTCGATCACTTGAAGTGAATAAGGACCCGTTCCGACCTCCAGAAGAGGATGAGAAACTCCTTGGTCCTGAAATATCCTATCTCAGTGCAATTGATGCACTTATGTATCTTGCTAATGCTACAAGGCCTAACACAACATTTTCTGTTAATTTACTAGAAAGAACTAGCTATTCTCCTATACGGAGACATTGGAATGGGATTAAGCATAAATTGCGATATATAAAGAGAACTCTTGATATGAGTTTGTTTTATGCTAATAAAGGTAGTGCAGATCTTGTTGGTTATGCAGATGCAGGTTATTTATCTGATCCTCATAAAGCTCGATTTCAAACCAGGTACGTGTTTACATGTGGAGGTACTATCATATCATTGCGTTGTACAAAACAATCTATTGTTGCTACTTCTTCAAATCACGCTGAGATAATAGCTATTCATGAAGCAAGTAGGGAATGCGTATAGTTGAGATCAGTGATTCATTTTATTCGAGAAAAATATGGTTTGGAATGTGATAAAAGATCCACAATTTTATACGAAGATAATGTGGCATGCATAGCCCAACTGAAAGGAGGATTTATAAAAGGAGATAGAACGAAGCACATTTCATCAAAATTATTCTACACATACGATCTTCAGAAAAATGGTGACATTGATGTGCAACAAATCCGTTCAAGTGACAATCCGACAGATTTATTCACCAAATCTTTGTCAACTTCAACTTTTGAGAAGATGGTATACAAGATTGGAATGCGGAGACTCAAATATTTGAAACAAGGTTTTCATCAGGGGGAGCATAATATGCAATGCACTCTTCTTTCCTTACTAAGGTTTTTTCCCACAGGGTTTTCCTTATAAGGTTTTTAATGAAGCACCTCGCAATGCATATTACTAAATATGTGTACTCTTTTTTATTCACTAGGATTTTTTTCCACGGAGTTTTTCCTAGTAACGTTTTAATGATGCACATTATCTTTTAATGAACATTCAAGGGGGAGTGTTATAAATATATATTATATTATGGATGTTCATTTAGTACTCCATTATAAATAAGGTTCTTGAAGAAGCTTATCCAAATGGAACTCCGCCGTAAATATGTTTATCTATTTAGTACTTTATTGGAATAAGCTTCCTGAAGAAGCTTATTATTTCGGTACTCCATTATGGATAAATATTATCTCCGGTAGAAGATTATCTATAACTTGTGCAGAAGCAGCTTACAAGCAATTTACAAGCAGCTTACACAGCAGTTTACAGTAGCAGCTTCCCAAGATAGCTGGGTATTTGATAACAGCAAGCTAGCTTAATGATTATGATCAAGGAAAAAAAACATGGACAAACACCAGGTCATTCCATATTTGAGACAACAACATACGAAAAGTACTACATTATGTTTGTCTTGGATCAGTTTTGATGCATACGAAAAGTGCAGCGAAGCATACGTGTGAACTGTTTTTTCACCTTATGTGTAACTACTAATTTAAAAAATACAATGAGTTTACTCAAAAACCTTTAAATATGAAATTCATCAAGTTTAAATCTTTGATTCGCCTCATACAGGGAGACATGTCGATTAAGGCAAACCATTGTGTGACTGAGAATTGATAGGAGAAGGGCAGCATCTGCAACAAGATCCTGGTGGTGGAGGTTGGCAACACACACAAGCAGGACATATAGGTCTCCTCACTAGTACTTCTGCATATTTGAATCCGAAATTGAATAAAAGAAACAGTCAAAAGAAACAGAATACAATATTGATGTATATATATATGTATGATTTAATTACCTCTGTACACATTGGAACGAGCAGCAACGCCTTCTTGGATTCCAGGAGATAAAACTAAACCAATGAAAACAAGGATCATGACAATAGTAGATCTTGGAATTATGGTTGCCATGGTGTAATGAGAAGAATAGCTTGAAATTTGTCTTTAATTAGATGAATTAATGAACAAGTAGTAGAGTTATTTATGCTGCAAAACTAGCAAAAGGAAAATTGACTAACTGTGTGTTCTCACTTTCCAAGCTCAAGGTTGACTTGACTAGCTACAAGTAATTAATTATATTGGAGAATCTGTTCAAATTAATTAATTTGATATGCTATAAGTTATGCAATTGGAGATTTTATAATCTTATCTTTAAAAAAATGAAATGATTGTAAAGTCAGCAATTGCGATTGCTTGACTTGTGCATATGGTGGTGCACATGAGCTGGTGAGCGCTGAATTTGAATGCAAAGTAAAAAAAAAAAGCGTTCTTTTTACACTTTTTGTAGTGTTCTCAAACTTAATCAGTTACTTCTTCTAGCCCGTTTGACCAAGTTTTATTCAGGCAAAAATACTTTTTATTTGGTAAAAATATTTTTATTTTAAAATTAAGATGTTTGACCTAGCTTTTTTCAGGTAAAAATACTTTTTGTTTGTTCAAAAATATTTTTACTCTAAAATTAAAGTGCTTGGCCAAACTTTTGGAAACAAAAAAAGTTCTTTTGAGAAGAAGTAGAAACACTTTTTCTAGAAGCAGAAAAAAATAGTTTATCTCCAAAAGCACTTTTTTGAAATAACTTTTTAATAAAAATACACTTAGCAGTGTCACATCCCTTTTCTACCCCCGAAAAGATATGTGTGTTATGGATGGTGGGTTAGAGAGTTTTTCCAATTAAAGTGACAAATTTGAGTAGAGATTATTTTATTTACAGAGTCGCCACTTGAAATTGATTTTTGGGTGTTCCAAGTCACATTTTATTTGAATCCCTAGTCAAAGGAAGATTTGACTTTTTTATTATTGGTCTACGAAAATAAAGTCCGGGTACGAAATTCTGTTGACCGGGGAGAAGGTGTAAGGCATTCCCCGAGTCCCGTGGTGCTAACATGGTCACTTTATTGACTATATTTGGCTTTAAATTAATTTTAAGTAAACTATGCTTTATTTGATTTTCATGTTTTGCCTATGTCCGCATTTATTGTTGATGACTCCATTAATCTCAAACTAGGACGAGTATCCCCGACCCTAGCTTACACTAACCAAGACGAGTATCCCCGACCCTAGCTTACACTAACCAAGACGAGTATCCCCGACCCTAGCTTACACTAACCAAGATGAGTATCCCCGACCTCGGTTCATGTGTCGCACCTAAAAGTGGAGCCTACTCGAAATTAATTAAATACAACTTTTATTTATTTGAAAGAATTGGAACAAGACGTGTCCTCACAACTTTGCCATTTTTGTGTCTTTATTCCGAAGCGAGTTTTCCCAACATCAGTTAAGACGAAATTATTTATTTTTGTTAAAATATTTTATAAATAAACAATCTTATTGAATTTTATTTAATGACTAAAAAAATGGGGGACGTTAAATTTTTTTTTAAAAAAAATCTTTCGTTTCATTTTTTGAGACTCAACTAGACTATTACTATTGTTATCCTAAAAATAAAGAATTGACTAACTTTAGAGACTATGTTATGGAATTAATCAAAGAAGAAAAGTAATTTTTATTTTTTTTATTTTTTAGATTGATTGTTTATTTTCTAACTTAAGAAAATTATTTACAAATTCAAAATGAGTAATGTATTGTTAATTGAAACAACTTTGCAGTTATTACGATTATTAATTTAAAAGATGAGACTAATGCGGGAAGATTGCCTTAACTAATTTATATTGTTTAAAACTAAAAAAATTGTGGACTTGTGGTGATACTAAAAGGTAGCGGCCTATTTTACTGATTTTTACATAAGTTTGACCCATTCCCTTTAGTTCCAATCTTATCACGAAACCAACTAAGCTCAACCCAATCATTTACTACTTATGCATGGCAGCAACACGACTCAACCGCCGCTTCTGATTCAAATGCAAAATCAAAGAACCAACTTGATATATAGTGAAACAGAGCATTCATAAGACTAAAGAAAATAACAAACTACAATCTGGTATAAGCCTTCTTCATCCAAACTACACCATAACTAATTTACAACCAACACATTATATTATCTCACAAGGTAACTGAACTATTTTAAATTGGACGTTCCTATATATATCATTGTTTCCATCTTATACGCTCTCGCCTAAAAATTACATAGTACGGACATATCAATTGGAAAACACGATAAATCTCATTAGATTAACAAAGCAATTTCTCATAAACACAAAGTAACAGTGACTCAAACAATGGAGAACTTCATAGCAAAATAAAAAAAAAGTAATAATATTAAGACATGGGTTCAGCTAAAAATTTGAAGGGTAAATTACAACTACAAAAGATTTATTAAGCATTCATCCACACCAAAATTATACAAGAAGCAGAATACTCTCAAACTTATAATAAACTGGAGGGAACTCAAATAGCTTCATTTTCATTCACTTTTAATCCAAAAAATTACAGTAGTATGTTAGGAATACCTGGATAAGAGAAAAGCGAAGATCAGTGATGAATGAAACAGAAATTCCAGCAACAGTGACAACAGAAACAACAATAAACCAGCAGTGAATCCGTGTTAAATAGCCCAGAAATCTCACTAAAACAAGGGATTCTTCAAGAGAATCAACTCAGAATCAAACTCTAAGACTCTTATATGTTTCTGAAAGATTTTGCACTCTAAGACTCAACCAAAAACTCACAATTTTCAGCTTACTCTTTATGTGTTCAGTTGCTGATTTTTCTCTCAAGTTTTAGGTGTTTTTCAACTCTAAAGATGTTATCTAAGTGTGTCCTTAAAATACGAAAGGAGCAATCCTTAAGTAAGCAAAGAAAGTCACTTTTGGACAACTTTTGGTTCACCAAAAGTCTGTCCAAAAGGACTGAATTTTGTTCACCAAAACACTGCTCAAAAAACTCACTTTTGTGTGCTAAAAGTTTGTTCAAGGACTGTCCAAAAGGGGAAAGTACAGTCCTTGAACAACTGTGGCAGAAGCATGGGAAAAAAAAAGTATTTCAGCCACTCTAACACTAAAAGTAAGTTGTTAATGTACCCTAATACATGATTACTCATCTACTCTTCAGCTTTTAACAAAATCAGTACCAACCATGTGATTCAAACAAAACTAGGATAGATAGAACACATAACTATACTCAACAAACTGAACTAATAATCAACTAAGAGAAACTCAGAACCTAATGACTAAAATTAACAAAATGATGCACTGATCAGTGAATACATTAATGAAACTCACGACCTTAAGCAAAAATGAAATCAGAAATACTACACGTGAAATTGAGACTCTAACGACTAACACGAAGCAAAAACCTATCAACTGCGAGGTAAACTAGAATAATCAATTAAGTTAAGACAAAAAATGAAAATCAAAAACTAGATTGAGAGCTAACCGGAACGATCGCTAACATCATTTACACTACAAAGAAACTACGATAAAATGACAAAGAAACAGAAAATTCAAAACATGGAGGAAAGCATTAAGGCTCGAGTTTTACAGAATTTGAGTGTTCGAACAATGGTGGCGTAGTGACGATTAGGAAGCGAGACATAGCGGGACAGTGGTACGGCTTCGAGCACGCTTCTATTGTTGATTTTCATCAAAAACATGACTCCGGAGAATTGAAGGCTAGTTTCGATGAAGATCGACAACAAAACCTCGCTTGAGACTAGTGTGAAGAGAGAAACGGGAGGCCGCGGAGTGGCAGTGACGGAGGGCAGCGGTGGTCGCGGAAGTGAAGGTGGTTGGCCGGCGGTGATAAAGTTTTTTGAGGGGTGAAATTGTAGGGAAAGTGTAGATATCTTTGAGATCTACACATTTATATAGGTTTTATGGGGGTGGAGTGGCTGGTTCGCCGGGAAATTAAAGAGGGAAATAGAGGCGGCTATCTAGGGTTTTGATTTCACAGAATTTAGAGGTTTTTAGAAGATTTGGGGCTCGGATTAGGAGAGAGTGTAAAGAGAGGAAGAGATTGGTGTAGGTTTTATGGTCTTTGGACGAAGTCCGCCGGTGGTGGCGATTTCCGGCCGGTAGAGATGGTTGGTATCTAAGAAGAGAGGAGAGAGTGAGAAGAGAGAGAAAGAAGAAAGAGATAAGGGGGATAATGGGGGCAAGTTTCGGCCTATCTAGGTCTTAAATACCTAGAAGAGAGATCAAATAATGACCGTTGGATAAGGGAGAGATGAATGGCTGAGATTTGGTCTTGGCTCACTTAATGAAACAACGTAGTTTCATGATAAAACTACGCCGTATTGAACCAAGTCTTGGACAGCCCTTTTGGACTAGAGTTGGCTGAATTGGGCTGCTGGTTTTGCATGATTTTGGCCCAACTGATGAAACCAAAACTAATGCCCCAATTCTTCACAAATCTATTATTACACATAAGATAATTAATCTAAAACACAAAATCATAAAATAAAATACGAACTAAATATAGGAATTTACATCTGCCCCTCTTTGCTCTAGAACATAAAGAGTTTTCGTGCAAAGACAGTGAATGCCATGACTAACTTTGCCCACATATCACTCTAACGAAAGCATTTCTTTGAAAGAGGTGACCGAACCTTGCTTCCGAGGTTTCCTACATATCCTTGGCTATAAAGGAATCAGGTTAGTGTAGTTATGGAAAATTTATGTAGCTGGGACTACCGGACACTAGATTTAAGACTGTTGTTGTTGTTTCTGTTATTGTTACTTGTTGCTTACATCAAAAGGAAAAGAGAAGAGAACTGCATATGCCTCTCAAGATAAGAGTTACAAAATTCCTATCTATGTGTCTTCTGGAGTCAAATCTTGATTCTTGACCTGCTCGTTTGTGTTGACCTTAGATTGGATCTTGATTCTCTTTGAAGAAAATATTATGGCTCATTCTCGATTGCTTGATCCGAAATCGAGAAGATGAATCTTGAGACGCCGAGTTGCTGACATATTATCAAAGTTGACTCCAACTATCTTGTGATCAAAAGACTTCTTTCTCATGATGTGAATTGGAACTGCAAGCTTTAATCATCACTTGTGCTCTATGGCGGGTCATGCAAAGCCATCAAAGACGAACAAAATGAACAAAATTTTTCTGCCCCAGTTTGGACTAGGAAAATTTTGCGAGTTATCAGAGAAAACTATAAACTATCTAATTTATTGAAAGGCAGACAGCAACAGTAGTATACACTAGCTAAAAGAGATAAAATTTTGAAACGAGGGATTGTGTACCCTACGTTACCCAAAGGATATGTAATCAGGGGTTGGTACCCTGTACTACTAAAAGAGAATGTAACCAGGGGTTGGTACCCTGTATTACTGGAAGGAAATGTAACCAGGGGTTGGCACCCTGTATTACTGGAGGGGATGTAATCGGGGGTTGGTACCCTGTATTACTAGGAAAAAAATGTAACCAGGGGTTGGCACCCTGTATTAATAGAGGGAATGTAACCAGGGGTTGGTACCCTGTAGTACTAGGAAGAAAATGTAACCAGGGGTTGGTATCCTGTATTACTAGGAAGAAAATGTAACCAAGGGTTGGTACCCTGTATCACTGAAGAGGAATGTAACCGGGGATTGGTACCCTGTATTACTGGAAGGAAATGTAACCAGGGGTTGGCACCCTGTATTACTGGAAAGAAATGTAACCAGGGGTTGGTATCCTGTATTACTAGGAAGAAAATGTAACCAAGGGTTGGTTCCCTGTATCACTGAAGAGGAATGTAACCGGGGATTGGTACCCTGTATTACTGGAAGGAAATGTAACCAGGGGTTGGCACCCTGTATTACTGGAAAGAAATGTAACCAGGGGTTGGTATCCTGTATTACTAGGAAGAAAATGTAACCAGGGGTTGGTACCCTGTATCACTGAAGATGAATGTAACCAGGGGTTGGCACCCTATATTATTGAAGAGGAATGTAACCAGAGGTTGGTACCCTATATTACTGAAGAGGAATGTAACCAGGGGTTGGTAACCCGTGGCCTACTACGGGCACCTGTAGGGATTAGTGTGTGAGACCGCGATCCACAAACTGACGCATGGGACTCACCCTTTACTTGGGAATAGAGAGGGGAAACATAGCATGTCACAAAAGCGAGGCGAGGGTTGGAACCCTACTGCGAGAGGGACGCAAAAATGGGGGAAATCCAGATCAAACTCGGATTTATCTTACTTAACCTTAGGTTAATTTACTTCGCCTAAAGGGAAGAAAATTTTGTGAACCCTCGGTTTAAGTCTGACGAGAATAATATTCTACGACTAGCAATTCATTTATTTTCAAACCGACCCATTTACTATCTATTATTTGATTGACTAATCCTTTATATTGGAATGGGTGAAGGGTCAAATGGTTTGGTAATTCCTCATGAGGGGATGAATCGAGAGAAATTCAAAGGTTTGTAATCAGGGGTTGGTATCCTGAATTACTGAAGAGGTATGTAACCAGGGGTTGGTACCTTGTATTACTAAAATGTTTGTAACCAGAGGTTGGCACCCTGTATTACTCAGAAGGAATGTAACCAGGGGTTGGTACCCTGTATTACTGATAAAGTGTTGAATCCCTCTAGGTGAAAAGTATCTACCTGAGTTAAGCTATGTAACACAACCTGAAAGAAAAGTACTTCTATCCGGAACTATAAGTTGAATCCCCCGAGGCAAAAAGGTTCTACCTGAGTTGATCTACGTAAAACAACCTGGGTGAAGAGTAATTCTACCCGGAACTATGAGTTGGATCCCTCTAGGTGAAAAGGTTTTACCTGAGTTAAGCTACGTGAAACATCCTGAGTGAAGAATACTTCTACCCGGAACTATGAGCTGGATCCCCCTAGGTGAAAAGGTTCTACCTGAGTTAAACTACGTGAAACATCCTGAGTGATGATTACTTCTACCCGGAACTATGAGCTGGATCCCCCTAGGCGGAACGGTTCTACCTGAGTTAAGCTATGTAAAACACCTTGAGCGAAGAGTACTTCTACCCAGAACTATGAGATGGATCCCCCTAGGCGAAACGGTTCTACCTGAGTTAAGCTACGAAAATGGGAGGTATGTGCAGTAGTGATGCATGCTGAAAATAAAAGAGAAATTGTGTTTTAAGGAGCTTACGTTTGGTGACATTCGTCCTTTAAGAATCTCCATTCTGCACTTCTTTGTTCCTGCTTCAAACAAAGAAAAATTTGTGAGTTTTCAAAGTGTTGGTCGGTTTTTGGCCTTGATGCCCTGTTGCAATTTCAATTCATGGCCACTCCGTTGTTGAAGAACTGATTCTATTAGTGTGGTACCGAGGTGCTCGGATACTCTGTTTTGCATTTTGGAGACCTTGTTTTCCGACTTTGCCCCTGATTGTTTCACACTAGGACGTCCATGGTACCGCTAACCCTTGTCCCTAAGGAAAGGCAATTTTTCCCTTTAAAATCAAACTCAGCTGTTTTTCACCCAATACCAGTTTGTGTCAGTAGTGCTTATCAACTTTTCTCATGAAGCAGGTCTCTCTTAGGCGACCTTTTCAGCTTCTTTAAGACACTTTGTTTTTCGTATCAAATGAAATCACGGATGGATTCTGCCTTCATCAATGCCATATATTCCCCAAATTGTGCTCGATATTACGGGGAAATTGTAGCCAGCTTTGCAGCCATTTCTTTGCTTCTCTTTTGATGCAAGATTAGACTGAAAGGGAATCAAAGAAAATTATGGGTAAACACAGAAGAATAATTGAAGGTGATAAAGGACTGTGCTTAAACAAAAGATGTCCCTTTCAGGGAAAGGAATACGGAGACTTATCTGGAAGTATGTGCCGACTTCAATGAATCATGACATGCATTTTGGACTGGACGCCTGATCCATCTGAGCTATCTAATTCTCAAAATCCATCGCAATTATTCATCTTGAAACTGTCTTGGTTGTGCTCATGTCGGGGTATCAAAGAGCCTCATTCGGCTAGTAGCACCCTTTGCGGGTTTCCGCTAACTGACCTCTCTCATTTCTCTACTCAGCATCGCCTTATGGTGCCCATTTGAGTTTTCACCAATAAGACTCTCATTTCTCTGCTCACTGTCGCCTTACAGTGCCCATACGGGTTTTCACTGATAAGACTCTTTTTTTTTACGACATGCGAAAGGTTGACCAATGCCTCTGGCATAGGGACTTCAAATATTCTCAAAGATCGATAAGAAGTTCTTAACAGGAAAAAGGCGAAAAGAACCTTGAACTGAATTACAACTCCTGGAACCGTTTTACAGAGAAACCGTAAAATAAGACAAATTGCTGCCCCAGTTTTGGAGTATTAGGAATATGGATTTTTTCGTTGTGATGGGACCGAACCCAGGGTAAGGCTGCCTACGTATCCTTTCGGAATTAGGTCATACGTAGTTCAATGACTCAGAAGATTTGTTGTTTGACTTCTTTTCTTTTTTATTGCAAGTACACAGGTTCCAAAAAGCGGAAAACAAAGAAGATAAATACAACTCGAAAGGGTTAACAAAAGGGTGACACCTATTTGGAATTGCGAGCAGTGATGTCCTTCGTCATCTCGATTCTGAGAAAATCATGCATGAAAGTTTCAGAGTGGGTATATATCAGACATAATATCTTTTGACTGCATCTGCGTTAATAGTCATGTATGGTACTCGTCCTTCTTCATATACCAAGTGCAAGGCCCCTTTTGGTAACACTTTCTTGATGATGTAGGGTCCTTGCCAGTTTGGGGCGAACTTTCCTTTAGCTTGTACTTGGTGTGGAAAAATGCATTTCAGAACGAGTTGGCCTACCTCGAAGTGCCTTGGATGCACTTTCTTGTTGTAAGCGTGTGCCATTCTTTGCTGGTATAACTGGCCAAAACACACTGCTGCTAGCCGTTTTTCATCAATCAACATTAGTTGTTCTAATCGGGTCTTTACCCATTCTGTATCTTCAATCTCCGACTCCACAATGATTCTAAGAGAGGGAATTTCGACTTCAGCCTGTATTACAGCTTCCGTTCCATGTACCAACAGATAATGAGTTGCACCAAAAGATGTGCGAGCAGTCGTGCGTATCCCAAAAGAGCAAAAGGAAACCTTTCATGCCATTGTCTGGAACCTTGGATCATCTTCCTAAGAATCTTCTTGTTTGCTGCTTCAACGACTCTATTGGCTTTTGGCCGGTAAGGGGTAGAATGGCGATGCATAATTTTAAATTGCTCGCGTACCTCCTTCATCAAATTACTATTTGGATTGGCTGCATTATCAGTGATAATGGTCTTTGGGATACCAAAACGACAGATGATGTGGGAATGAACAAAGTCTACCACTGCTTTCTTGGTGATTGCTTTGAAAGTGATGGCCTCCACCCACTTGGTGAAGTAATCAATTGCAACTAAAATGAATCTATGCCCATTTGAAGCCTTTGGATCGATTGGCCCAATAACATTCATTCCCCAAGCAACGAAAGGCTAGGTAGAGGACATGGGATGCAACTCCGAAGGTGGCGAGTGAATCAGGTCACCATGAATTTGGCATTCGTGACACTTGTGAACAAAACTGAAGCAATCTCTCTCCATAGTAAGCCAATAATACCTTTCCCGTAGAATCTTCTTCGCCAAAACATATCCATTCATGCGAGGTCCACATACCCCCGAATTCACTTCACTCATGATTCGCTCAGCTTTTGTGGCATCTATGCATCTCAACAAGTTCAAATCTGGGGTCCTTTTGTACAAAATTTCCCCATTCAGGAAGAAACCGCCGGCGAGCCGCCTTATAGTTCTTTTTTGATCTGCCTTGGCATTCTATGGGTATTCCCTTGTTTTCAGGAATCGTTTTATGTCATGATACCATGGTTCACCATCTGGTTCTGTCTCAATAATATTGCAGTAACCGTGTTGATTTCGAACTTGGATTTCCAATGGATCAATACGAGTGTTACTTGGATAAGGGAGCATGGAGGTTAAGGTAGCCAACGCATCTACTAGCTCCTTATGAAACCTGGGAATGTACCTGAACTCGATGGATTTGAATCTTTTGCTCAGGTCTTTAACATATTGTCTATATGGAATAAGCTTGATGTCTCGAGTCTCCCATTCACCTTGGGCTTGCCGGATAAGCTTATCAGAATCTCCCATAACCAATAGTTCATGCACATCCAGATCGAGGGCCATTTTTAGACCCATGATACAAGCTTCGTATTCTACCGTATTATTGGTACAGAAGAAACGAAGTCGGGCCGTTGCAGGGTAATGTTGTCCGATAGGTGAGATGAGGATTTCCCTGATCCCAACTTCTTTAATATTGACATCCCCATCAAAATACATTTCCCATACATGGCTATTGTCCAGAACTACTTCCTCTATTGAGTTGACCTCTTCGTCTAGGAAGTATGTGCTCAATGGCTTGTAATCATCATCAACTGGTTTCTCTGCCAAATGATTTGCCAAAGCCTGTGCATTCATTACGGTGCGAGTGACATAGACAATGTCGAACTCTATGAGCAGAATCTGCCATTTTGCGAGCCTGCCAGTGGGCATTGTCTTTTGAAAGATGTACTTCAAAGGATCCATTCTGGATATGAGGTAAGTGGTGTAGGCTAGGAGATAATGCCTCAGCTTCCGAGTAACCCAAGTCAAGGCACACCACGTCCTTTCTGAAAGGGTGTACTTAACCTCATAATTGGTGAACTTCTTGCTCAAATAATAGATTGCATGTTCCTTTTTTTTCTGTTGCATCATGTTTCCCTAGAACGCATCCAAAGGAATTATACATCACCGATACATATAAATACAAAGGCCTACCAGGTTCAGGTGGGACCAGTACAAGGGTTTTGACAGATAGTCTTTGATCCTATCAAAACATTTTTGGCAATTGTCCGCCCACTTGATAGCAGCATCCTTTTACAGTAACTTAAAGATGGGCTTGCACGTGGTTGTGAGTTGAGCAATGAACCTAATGATGTAGTTCAGCCTCCCGAGCAAACTCATGACTTCTTTTTTGTTCTTCGGGGGTGGCAGATCTCGAATGGATTTTATCTTAGATGGATCCAATTCGATGCCTCTCCGGCTGACTATAAAACCAAGGAGTTTTCCAGATGGAACCCCAAATGCACACTTGGCTGGATTAAGCTTAAGGTCATACCTTCGAAGCCGTTCGAAGAACTTTTTCAAATCGCGCACGTGATCAGCTTGTGTCTTTGATTTTATGATGACATCATCAACATATACTTCGATCTCTTTGTGCATCATGTCGTGGAAAATGGTGGTCATGGCCCTTATGTAAGTTGCCCCTGCATTCTTCAAACCGAATAGCATGACCTTGTAACAATAAGTACCCCATGGAGTGGTGAAAGCGGTATTTTCTACATCATCCTCACCCATTAGAATCTGGTGGTACCCAGCATAGAAATCCACGAACGACTGTATCTCATGGTTTGCACAATTATCTACGAGAATGTGCATGTTCGGCAAAGGAAAATTATCCTTTGGACTTGCTTTGTTTAGGTCTGTATAGTCAAAACTGACTCTAGTTTTTCCATCCTTCTTTGGCACATGCACAACATTTGCCACCCAGGTGGTGTATCGGACAGCTCTGACCACATTGGCGCTCAGTTGTTTCATTATTTCCTCTTTTATTTATTACTCATGTACGTTTTAAATTTTCGTTGCTTTTGTTGGACTGGTGGAAAATCAGGATACGTGGGAAGCTTATGAACCACTAGATCAGCACTTAAACCCGACATATCATCATAAGACCAAGCAAACACGTCTATGTATTCAAATAAAAGTTGAATCAAGGAATCTCTATTTTTTTGTTCAATGTGAATGCTTATCTTTGTTTCTCTAACTTCTTCATGACTTCCGATATTAATGGACTCATTTTCATTGAGGTTGGGCTTAGGCTTATTTTCAAACTGTTCCAACTCTCTTGTTATCTCCTCAACAGCCTCATCTTCATCATATTCAACCTCTTGATGCGTTATTTCGAATTTAGACAGCTTTTTAAGGTATGAGCGTGAATTCCTCATGCATGTCATGTTATTAAAGCCGGCATTAACAAAACTGAAATGGAAACAAAATGACTGGAAGGAAAAGTAAAAGATACAAAATTTAACACGAAACTGAATTGCATTCATTGAATTCGAAAGGATAGAAGGGTTAACATCAAAACAAAACAATCATACTGAGATGTTTGGATTACAACCCTGGAAGTAACCCAAAATACAAAAAAGAAGCTGCAAAAGCAAACTACCAAGACTCCTTCCTTGTGGGGAGAGGATTTGCCTCCCAATTGTTGAGCATGGTGTCTGGGCTAATTAGTTGCATATCGGCACGACTAGTGCCTTCACCAGCCTGGATCATATTCACTTCAAAAAACATCTGGCTGAGTAATGTTTTCCTGCGCTGAGGAATGTCGACCTTGTTGGAGTCGTGGCTTGACAAAAATGTAGAAAATGTGGGGGATAGGTTGTTGAAAGACCCATCCATTCTTTTTGCGGTGTTTGGCTTTGTCTTCGTCAACTTGTGTTGGCCTGAAGCCTAAACCAAAAGTGCCCTGGTTACTAAACAGAGAAATAGGCTTCGAAATTCCTTGCAATGATGCCCACAAGCCTTTTTCTGGCTCATAACCCTGTCCCGGCATAAGTGCAGCCACCATTACAGATGTGGCGGAAAGATGAGGATGTAGAATGTACCTTCCTTCCCCAACATGGTACACGTCAACCACTTCAAAAGCCTGATAGGCAATGGACTCACACCCTTCCTTGGCATCAATACAGGGGATTAACAAGTCTTTATAAATGGACGACTCATCTTCCCCATGAACAATAATTTCTTGCCTGTCATGTTCTAACTTGAGCATCTGATGCAAGGTGGATGGCACAGCTCGGGCCGTATGGATCCATGGCCTTCCAAGAAGAAAGTTATAAGAAGTGTCCACTACCCGGAAGACAATTTCAAAGTCAACCGGCCCAATCATCATGGTGAGGTTGATCTCCCCAATGGTATCTCTTGCTGAGCCATCAAAAGCCCGGATACAGACATTGCTGGGTCAGATTCTGTATGTATTGATCTTCATGCTTTGCAAGGCGGAGCCAGGGCATACATCTACGCTCAAGCCTCCATCAACCATGACTCGCTTTACCTAGTGCCCCTCACATTTAACAGTCAAGTGTAAAGCCCTGTTGTGCCCGGCTCCTTCTTCGGGGAGTTCATCATCATTAAAGGTGATTCTATTCACATCAAAAAATCTGTTGGCCATCTTCTCTAACTGATTCACTGTGGTCTTCTTCTGAGACATGTGCCTCGTTCAGGAACTTGATTAGCACACGAGCGTGCTCTTTTGAATGTATCAGCAAAGATAGTACAGAAATTTGGGCAGGAGTCTTTCTCAGCTGGTCAATGATTTAGTAATCCTAAACTTTCACCTTTTTCAAAAACTCTTCTGCTTCTTCTTCAATGACTGGTTTCTTTATTGGCAATTGGATTTCTCTGATTTTCTTGGCCTTCCACAACTCTTCTGGAGAGTAACACCTCCCTGATCGAGTCAAACCTCCAGTTTCCCCCACTTCTTATATGATTTCCTTGCCTTTGTAGGTCATCACAGTTTTGTTGTAGTTCCAAGGAATGGTTTTCGTGTTTGTCACAGGGGGCTGCACGACAGGTTTGATTATTATCGTCTCTGTTATACCCTTAATACCACCCTGATTCTGCTTTATGTTGGGGTAACCTCCAAGGACATACAACCTTGGGCTTCGAACATTAGAGCGAACTTCCAATCTCGAGACCTTGGGAACAAATAAAGTTACCTTTTCTAAGCTTGGGGCACCTTTCACAATCAACGGCACGTCTCGGCTTGGACTAACTTCCAGTTTGGTTCCCTCTTGCATCGTTCCTGCTGTCATTTCTGCTCGACCAGCCAGCTAGCATTCTTGATCTCGGTCAATTATTCCCATAAAGTGAACATCATTATGTACTGGCAAGGGGTTGTTGGTCACATTAGGAGGGCCCTCGTCATTTGTCACTACAATCAATTTTTCATCAATTACTCTTTCTATGGCTCTTTTTAGAGTCCAGCAGTCATCAGTGCTATGTCCCGGGGCACCTGAATGATATTCACATCTAGCATTTTCTTGAAATCCATGTGAATCAGGATGCATATGGTGGGGAGCGATGGGTCTGATCACACCTATTTGCTTCAGTATCTGGAATAAACTAGAGTATGATTCAGACAATGGAGTGAATTTTTCCACCGGCCTCTGCTTTCGATAATCCTGCCTGGGACGAGCATTGTAGAGTGCCCGAAAATTTTACTGCTGAGGTCGGGTGATCCTTGGAGCTGGTGCCCGTAATTGTTGATTGGGAGGCCGAGCATAAGATTGAGCATTGAACACTGTATACTGTGGTGGGCCCATAGAGTATTGAGGAATTGGCGGAGGATAATAATGTTGAGGGTAGCTGGATCTCCCCTGATGAACTTGCACATAAGGGTGCGATGCCCCTTTTTTAACTTCCCTGGATCCCGAAGTCATCATGGACCCTTCATCTCTCTTCTTTCTATTTGCCAAGCTTCCCGACCCATTTGAGATAGCTTGGGTAGTGGATTTGAGAGCAGCTTGACTTATAATTATGCCAGTCTTGAGGCCATTTTCGACCATCTCTCCTATTTTGATTGCTTTTGCAAAAGGCCTACCTATCGCGGACATCATGTTGCCTCCAGAAAAATAGTGATCAACTCGTGGTTATCCATGGGTTGCTTGACTCTAGCCGCTTTCTCCCTCCACTTGATTGCATACTCCCTAAAGCTTTCAGTCAACTTTTTCTTTATATTGGACAAGGAATTGCGATCTGGTGCAATATCTATGTTGTACTGGAATTGTTTGACGAGGAACTGAGCCACGTCGTCCCAGACATGCCAGTGAGAGATATCTTGGTCAATTAATCATTCGGAGGCTAACCCCACAAGACTTTCCCCAAAATAAGCCATCAACAATTCTTCTTTTCCACCTGCACCCCTTAGCTGGTTGCAGTACCTTTTCAAGTGGGCGATAGGGTCGCCGTGTCCATTATACTTCTCAAATTTTGGGGTCTTGAACCCTGGTGGTAAATGGATGTGAGGGAACATGCATAGATCACTGAACGATACACGTTTGTGACCACCTAGTCCATGTATGTTCTTTACGTTCTGTTCAAGACTTTTCATTTTCCTGGACATCTCATTTGGCTCACCCTTCTTTGCAGGCTCTTCATTTTCCATTGGTGACTCGTACTGAGGAGTTTGATTGTATGGAGCCGAGACCTGGAAGCCATTTTTGGAGAGTAGTATAGGCTATCGTAAGCATGAGATGGTGGCTCGTTATTTGGCCTCGTCACGGGAGCTGCTGGTGGGATTGTATATACCGGCGCTCCAGACACAACAAGGGGGGAGTTCCTGACCGGTGCGGCTGGAGGTCACATTAGAGGTTCCAGGAGCGGCATGGAAGCTGTAGTTTGGCACATACCCTGGTGGTAGAATGTGATCGCTCGTTGTATGGAGCGGTGGTTGAGTAGCCAGGGGTACAGTAGAAGTTCCTTCTGAGAGACCCTGAGGCGGAGGTTGACCAGAGACCCAAGCCATATATACATCAGACAATTGTTGTTTTAATCTTCTCACTTTCTCCGACTCTTGCTCAAATGACTGACCGTGGGGGTATTCACTGACCAACTCGATTTCATCATTATTAGACATTGGTACCTTTCCTTTAGATCTGGTGAAGTAATGATGTGTTACCATTTCACCACAAACCAACCATCTTAAGCTTACTATATAAGAGACAACAAACGTGTTAGGGTTAAGCATTTTACATATATGAATCACACGTAATATGCCATGTTCCTAACATTATCACCATTTCTAACATGCTTTTGGAAGGCTTCATGTTTCATCCCGGCTTATAAGGCTGCTGCTTATTGATGCCCTCAATTTTTATTTTTTATTTTTTTATTTTTTCTCTCTCTTTCTCATTTTTTTGCTTCTCTTTTCACTCACCTCATTTTGTTCTTTTATTGAAATATTTCGATCGAACCTTTTAGGGGTTGCCTACGTATCATATCGCCGCATAAATCAGATCATTACGTAGTTCAGGGGCACGACCATATTCTCTTTTTTTTTTTCTCTTTTGTTTTACAAAACAAACATCTTTGGTTCAATTTCAAATTTTCTTAAACAAAATCTTTTTCATTGATTTTTAATTAAAAACTGTTATTAATACAAGACTCGAAATCAAAAATTACATAAACACGAACATCTAAACAAGACCAAACTCGACTCAGAAATAGACTTTTGAAGATAAAAGCAAAATGACAAGACTCAACACACCAAAGACTCTTACAGACTCAATAACAACAAATGAACAATCAAAATGGACTGCCGAATAAAAGAGACTCTGATCTCTGGGGGAGAATCCAACAGCATCACTATAGTCATAGCACTTATTCTCGCGGATGGCGCCCAACATCACGATATATCCTCTCTAAACCTGCAGATATGTGACAGGCGACGTTCAATAATACTTCTGCGAACCGCTCGGGCGTCATTCCCTTGAAACTCCTGCAAGCTCGGGAGTATGTGGCTACCTCGAGGATCTTTCCCTTAATGTGCTCCTGAGCCAAATAAAACTCTTGATTTTTCTAACCACGAGTTTCGGCTAGATCCAACGCATCATGCTCGCGCTCAAAGGCCATATCTCTCTGGCGCCGAACTTCTAGTGACTCCCTCTCCAACCGATTGATCATACTTTGATATTGATGCCTTTCTATTTCAAACTCCGCGATCTGGCGCTCCTTGCTTGACTCAACTCCCCCTAAATGATCCCTTAGACCTTGTATTAGTGAAGCGTAACTCATGCGCTCATGATCATGGACTACCCTGAACTAGGATTCTCTATCTTCCTACTGCTAAGCGGTTGTGGCTATGTTCTTCTTCCGAATTTGAGCTTTGAGTGCTTGCTTCTCTCGTGCCCACTGAGCTTTCTCTTTCTCAAAAGCATCATACAGCAGATCCCTGTCTACTTTAACGATGCCGAGCTCTTCTTGCAATGCTCCGAAGGCAGATTCATAATCTCTTTTCATCTCTTCCCTAGCCAGCCCAACTCTATTTTTATTCTCAGCCTCCCACTCTGTGGTGCTCTTTATAACTGTCCCCTATCTATCTACGAGAGCGTCTTGATTATAAGACCACTCAAGATAAGAAGGATTCAGATCACCCTGTTCTCGATCTGCCACCATGGTGCCACACTCGAGTATCTTAGTGCCATTCCAAACACGTTGAGCGTAAGCTTCACGAATGGGATCCTCTGATATTGCTTCCTAGATAAAGTTTTCTGTAACCTCTACTGGGGGAACTATCTTCTTGTGACCCAACTGACGTATAACTCTCATGGGAGAATAACCCCGAAGCCCCATCAAGATCAGAAACGGATGGCAAGATGACTTATAGATGACATATTCTATGGTGAACCAAGGATAGTTCTATGTAATCTGAGCATCTGTTAAGGAGTGGAGATATTCCTTCCAATCTTAGACACTTTCTGGAAAACTGTGAATCTCCATATCACTTTTCAATCTAGCATTATACTGGCGAACATGATTACCCCAACAAGTACGGTGGTCTACTTGATAAGGACGACGGAAAGATGATCCATGAACCACATCTGGAGAAGGAGGTTGCAACCTTGAAAGAAACCTCTTCCTTCACAGCACCTGGTCGAGGCATGAAAGATATCTGCTAACACCATAGGAAGAATGGAAGAATATTTTCTTTTCATCATGGCTGCGACTATTCCAGATAACCGAATGTTGATTTTCCGATCCTCTCTTGGGAAAACCATGCACCCCAAGAAAGCTACAATGAACGCTTTACGTCCGTGTTCTCTCTATATGTGTTGGTTCTATTTATTAACAAGCTTCGTCCCATATTCTAAGAATCCCCCTGCATGTTTGTACCTGTCATACAAGAAATCTAGGCGGACCTGCCATTGTGCTACATGTGCTCCATGTGCTATCTCGGTGTGGATGATCCACATCTGCTCAAGGAACTTGGTGGCAGTGACATCCCTGGGAGCCAAAAGTTTCTTTGTTCGACTCTTTTTCCCAGATTTGTATATTCAGCGAATTCCTCCAAGGTAAGAGTCATTTTAAACCCATTAAGAAGAAACACATTGTTCTTCGGGTCCCAGAAATAAACCAAAGCCTCGATGGATTCTCGTTTAGGCTCAATCTCTACGATGTTTACCAAGTTTTTCAAATAATCCTTGATCTTTCCTTGCTCAAACCCATCCATGTTGTTCCACCATTGCTTCAATAACCTAGGCACTTTGTCGACAATCTTAAACGGCGAGTGCTCTTCATCTCTCAGCCTCTTGTCAGGTCTCCCATTAACTGGATCCATATCGTACCTAGATAAATAAAAATGTGAGGTCAAGTCCGAACCTAAACTCAAAGAAAGGACACTAAGTAGACTTTTGGAACAGACAAACTTCTTATGTGATGAAGGCTAGAAAAAATGGTCGGACAAGGAAAAAATGATAAAAGGTGACGAGGGCAACAAAATGGTTATTTTTATGAAAACGGCTCTTCAGTACCTCTAATAAAGTATTAAGGTTGTCTTGGTAAAAATATCCAGACACATATATAAGCGGGTAAAAACAAATAAAAATTTATTTTTTACAAAAAATACTCATTTGATACTTCACAAAAAAAAAGCTATAAGGTTGACTTGGCAAAAATGACCAAAAATAAAGGACGACACGACAAAAATAAAATGACTATTTTTACGAAAATAGCCCTTAGACACTTTCGAGGAAGGTTTAAAGGTTGTCCCGGCAAAATGGTCAAAATAAAGACAAAATGGTAAAAGGTGTTAAAAACGAGCAAGGTAATCATATTGTACAGACGTAGCCTTTCGGCACTTCTGAAGAAGGTTTTAAGGCTATTCCGACAAAAATGGTTCGACATAAGGGCAAAATGGTAAAATGTTATCTACATTTATGAAAACAGCCTTTGGCAGTTCAAAAGAAGGTTTTGAGGTTGTACTGAAAAACATGATTGGACGCAAATGCAAGAATAATGAAAAAGACAAAAAGTAGCAAAACTATCGATTTATTAAAAAAAATGAAAAATATTATGGGCACACCAATTTCGAAAACTCTTGCAAAAATGGGGGCTGAACCCGATGAAGGTTGCTTACGTACCCCACTGGAATTGTGAGAATCGAACCCGTGTAGTTCTGTAAAGTCGAGTATTTTTCTCTTTTGATTTTTATGAAAATTAATCTTTACACCTCACGCCAGACTATTACAAAATCTTAGTAAAAAATAATTATTTGCACTAAACTAGGAGAAAGTTATTTTTTTGTTTTGTTTTTTTTTATTTTAGTAATTTCGCTCAATTAATTTTCTAAAGCCGGTCAACAATGCAAGCAAGTCTTACAAATGATGTAGCAAGTAGCACATAAGTGAACATGATGGTCTCAAAGAGGATACCTATCTCATACGGACCCGGCCCCTGTGCCGAGTTTCGCTAAGACAAACGCACGTGATGCAAATAAAGCGAACCTACTAGGGATAACCAGGCATGTGACTTGTTCTTCTAGGTTTAAAAAATAATGAGCTGTATCTAGACTGGCCATAAAACGAGCGGACAACTCGAGTTGGGAAGGGGTAGCGTACCGGGAGCAATACTTCTCCGGCTTAACTACTGGACCCTCCCCGTTCTTAAATACGGGTGACTAATAATCCTTCACCAGGAGCCGAGGCCCACCGATTTTATTTCAAAAAAGAATAGGGCGCGTATCCGCGATTCTCGGGGTTGTATTCAGAAGACTGAGAGGGGGTGCGCAAGAAGACAATTTATATGTACAGTTCAACAATATCAAAGCGGTAAAAAGCAAACAAGTAACACATTAGACACAAATAAATCACAACATATACAAAATTAATAAAGCCAAATAAAAGTCTATATGTACAAGCTCGAATTCTGGTTGTCCCCAGCAGAGTCGCCAGAGCTGTCACACCCCTTTTCTATCCCCCTCCCCCCTCCAAAAGATATGTGTGTTATGGCTGGTGGGTTAGAGAATTTTTCTAATTAAAGTGACAAATTTGAGTAGAGATTATCTTATTTACAGAGTCGCCACTTGGAATTAATTTTTGGGTGTTCCACGTCACCTTTTATTTGAATCCCTAGTCAAAGGAAGATTTGACTTTTTTATTATTGGTCTGCGAAAATAAAGTCCGGATAAGGAATTCTGTTGACCGGGGAGAAGGTGTAAGGCATTCCCCGAGTCACGTGGTGCTAATACGGTCGCTTTATTGACTATATTTGGCTTTAAATTAATTTTAAATAAACTATATTTTATTTGATTTTCATGTTTTTCCCATTTCCCTCTTTATTGTTGGTGACTTTATTGATCTCAAACTAGGACGAGTATCCCAGACCCTAGCTTACACTAACCAAGAGGAGTATCCCCGGCCTCGGTTCATGTGTCACACCTAAAAGTGGAGCCTACTCGAAGTTCATTAAATACAACTTTTATTTCTTTGAAAGAATTGGAACAAGACGTGTCCTCAATCCTTTGCCATTTTTGTGTCTTTATTCCGAAGCGAATCTTCCCGACATTGGTTAAGACGAAATTAATTATTTTGTTAAAATATTTTTATAAATAAATAATCTTATTGAATTTTATTTAATGACTAAAAAAATGGGTGATGTCAATTTTTTTTAAAAAAAATAATCTTTCGTTTCATTTTTTGAGACTCAACTAGACTATTACTATTGTTATCCTAAAAAAAAGAATTGACTAACTATGTTATGGAATTAGTCAAAGAAGAAAAGTAATTTTTATTTGTTTATTTTTTAGATTGATGTTTTATTTTCTAACTTCAGAAAATCATTTACAAATCCAAAATGGGTAATGTATTGTTAATTGAAACAACTTTGCGGTTTTTACGATTACTAATTTAAAATATGAGACTAATGCGGGAAGATTGCCTTAACTAATTTATATGGTTTAAAACTAAAAAATTTGTGGACCTGTGGTGATACTAAAAGGTAGCGGCCTATTTTACTGATTGTTTACATAAGTTTGACCTATTTCCTTTAGTTCCAATCTTATCACGAAACCAACTAAGCTCAAACTAATCTTTTACTACTTATGCATGGCAGCAACACGACTCAACTGCCGCTTCTGATTCAAATGCAAAATCAAAGAACCAACTTGATATATAGTGAAACAGAGCATTCATAAGACTAAAGAAAATAACAAACTACAATCTGGTATAAGCCTTCTTCATCCAAACTACACCAGAACTAATTTACAACCAACACATCATATTATCTCACAAGATAATCGAACTATTTTAAATTGGACGCTCCTATATATATCATTGTTTCCATCTTATACATTCTCGCCTAAAAATTACATAGTATGAAAAGTACTAATTGCTACTCAAAAGTACTATTCAAACTAAGTAATCAAACACAAACTGTTTCTCACAAATAATATTTTTTTTAAAAAATACTTTTGATAAAAATGATATTTAAAGTAAGTTGATTTTAGAAGGCCAGGCTATAGTCCAGCGAAAATAGTAAAGTACATCAAATAGACTGCTAAGCAATCCTATATTAATGTTATAGTCAGTTAAATTCAAACTCTCTGACTCATCTTTATAAAAACAATTAAATAGATTATACTATTGCTTAGCAACTGTTTATAAATAACTTATTTTGTCATACACGTCTGATTCTTTTCTTAGAATTTTGCTTGATTTAGACACATTAGCTTTTTTAGCAAGAAAACTTCTCAAATATACCGAATACGTCTAGTTTGTTTGGGCGGATTTTCAACTCTTTGAACAGTATTCTGATTTATACTGCTAAAAAATTTCCACGCCAAGAGTTGACTTTTTATTTTAAAACAAATCTTGCTTAATTAAATCGATTATATTTCTAATATTAAAAAAAGAGAGACAATTTCATCCATATAATTCTTATTTCATTTTTTTTGGGGGGGTGGGGGGTGGGGGGCGGGTCGGTAGGGAATAGTTGTATGATAGTACAAAACTTTCAACCACGGTACTTTTATTTTATTCAAACAAGTACATCACCTGTTTATTTCTCTTTTCCCCTCGGAAATATAGATTGTTCAATTATCATAAATCTTAATTCAATGTTTAAGATGTAAAAGGACTTGATAAATGGAGGCGGACTTAGAGGGCAGATGATAGTTTCATTCGAACTTAATAACTTTGACTCGGATCTTATAAATATATTAAAAATTTCACAAAATAAATAAAATAATTAATTTTGAACCCGGTTAATTAAATTAATTATGATAGAATTTTGAACCCGAACTCAAAAGTCCGAATCTCCCCTGTTGAGAATAGTAGTATTCGAGTAGCAATTAGAATCCCACCCAAGCTTGAGCTTTGAGGCTTGGCAAAGTTCTAAAGTTATCTGTAAGTTAATTAGATATTCAATTTATTTTGAAAATTAAGTCACAAGCATGTCTTCTTTTATTAACATGATTGTTAATGCGCTAAATTTTTTAGTTGACTTGATAAAACAAGCATTGAGTTTTGATCTTTTGGGACGTTCGTGGCCAATTGAAGGATGATTTTCAACCATAGTCAAAAGATAGGTAAATTTGAACCTTTTTTTTTTGGGAAGAATTTGAACAAGTTAAGTCCATCCATTTCACAGTAGAACTCTTTTAATTGCAAATTCGATGCATTTAATCAATGAGAAATTTGAAATAGGACATGCTGAATGAAGCACTTATGCAAGAAAGTGAAAACGAATTCCAAAACAAAATAGGAGCAATATTATTCACACAGAACAAATTTCAAATCACCCAAAACATATTGTCAAAAACATTAATTGTACAAGCAAATTATTTTCTTATTTTATTCTTATGTAAGAATCATCACACACGGCGTCTCTTCCCGGCATTTTGCTTTAAGTCCGCCAATCACGGCTGGTCGACGGCGGCGGCAAACGGAACGGCACAAGCGCAAACGCAACACGACGGTGTATTTGGTTGGCAACAGTGGCAATTGTTACATGGTGGTTCCTTAAACCCAAGTTCTGCACCAATTATGATCATATCGTCAGTTGTTTATGGTTGTAAATTAATGTTGTCCGATACTCCTTTCGTCTCAATTTATGTAATATTATTTGACTGAGCACGGAATTTAAGAGAGATAAAAAATTACATTTGAAATTTATGGTCTACAACAAGTCATAAACATTTATGTGACTAGATTAATAATTCATTAAGGATAAAATAAAAAAAATTAAAATTAAATTATTTTTAAATATAGAGTCATTTTTGTTAGATAAACAAAAACAGAAAGTGTGCAACATAAAATGAGACAGATGAAGTAGTAGTAACATACCTCGACGAGTCAGTCCGGCGGCGTTGCTGGGAACAGCCGGAGATAATACTAGCATAAAGATGATAATAGTAGCCAGAAGAGTTTTCTCAGAATTCATCGCCATTGCCTTTGACTTAGTTGATAAAAAGCTATGATAATGTTGCGCTGCATACACCACTTCAATATAGTCATTATATATAGCTTGAAACAGTAGACTTTTTTAGTTTTTATATATGTTGCTTGATACAACAAGGCAAAATTATCATTTTTTTAGATACAGAATTGAGCTTTCAATTCTAGTATCAACGTTTTCTTTTTTTTTTTTCGAGAAAATTACCCTCTATAGTCCCTTACAATTTTAATAGTTCATATTTTTTCCAATTGACACGAAATGTCCTTTCGGCTCAAATATATTACATCTAATAGCTCGAAATATCTATTTTATATATTTTTTGTATAATAACAATCTATGTTATATATTTTTTGTATAACGACAGTCTATTTTGTATATTTTTTGTATAGTGACAGTCTATTTTGTATATTTTTTGTATAGTGACAGTCTATTTTGTATAATGACAGTCTATTTAGTATGTATTTTGTATAGTGACAGCCTAGTGACAATCTATTTAGTATATTTTTTGTATAATGACAGTCTCTAGTCTATGTATATAAATTAAATAGTGACAGTCTATTTTGTATATTTTTATATAGTGACAATCAGTGGCGAAGCCACATGGTCGAAAAATTGCATTGTGTATATAGATAAAATATTACGTTTTTGAGGTATATAACACATATTGAACACCTTTTGTCACAATTTTTTTCCACTTTTTTCAAATTTGAATATCTTTGAGTAAATTCCTAGTTTCGCCACGAGTGACAGTCTATTTTGTAATATATCAATGTTCAAATCTATTTTCACCAAAAGAAATACATAAATATTTATGTAAATATATATTAATAGTGGGCCTGAAATTATGATTCCCATCAAAATCAACTAATGACATACATAGTCTAGTAGTGCAGGAGATTACTTTTACAATTCCGACACGACCGTGGAGAAAAGGAAAGTTGGGCTTTTGAGGAGAATGTGCGCTATGAAGGGATTTGAAAAGTGGGTCAGGATTAGGGTTTTTCATTTTTTTTTTTTGCAAATGCACCCTAACTTACCAAATGACTTTGTGAGTATCCTTGAGAAAATGCCCATAACAACATCCTTTGTCGGAGAATTCAAAAGTCAAAGGAGTTGTCGGAGCAGCGGCTCAAAATTAAATCAAAGATGGAGGAAGAGAGTTCAAACTCTAATTCCAAGTCTTTGGCATCCACTTGCCAACATAGTGGGGGAGTGCATTAAGCGGTGGTTTCAATTTTAAGGAGGCTAAAGCTGGGGATACAGGTGCTTGTGGGTCAGATGTATAATTCAGTGACTATTCACTAGAATTACTTTTGAGCCATAAAATGTATATTATAATTTTGGGCTATCGGATATTATAAGTTTGGCCCGAGTGGCTATAAATGAACTTTTCTCCTCTTCTTTTTTCGGATTCGATCAAGTATATCAACGTTTTGAATGGGCTTGCTACTTTCACGAATCTTATGGGCTTTCAAAATCGAATTTGGAAATAGTTTGGATTGAACCCACTGTTAAATGATCCAAAACTTAAATTGGGCTAATTACTTCATTCCTAGCCCGTTGCCAAGGAAAGCAAGAGAACTGTATTTTGCATATGAATAATGTTGTAAAAATAACACGGGCTAGCCAGTTTTCAGACTGATCATTCAAAAATAGCCAGCGTTTATAAAATTATTGAAAAATGACCACTATTTTACTACAACAGGGACCGGTCCAACATAATATACTAGAGATTGGTGCACCTGTGTATGAACTTCCAGCATATTATGTTGGAATTCCAATACGCGAAAAGTTCCAGCATAATATACTGGAGATTGGAGCACATGTGTATGAACTTCCAGCATATTATGTTGGAATTCCAATACGCGAAAAGTTCCAGCATAATATACTGGAGATTGGAGCACATGTGTATGAACTTCCAGCATATTATGTTGGAATTCCAATACGCGAAAAGTTCCAGCATAATATACTGGAGATTGGAGCACATGTGTATGAACTTCCAGCATATTATACCGAATCGCTATATTATACTGAATAGAGGCGGACCCAGGATTCGAGCAGGACTGGGGCACCATTGTATATGCTAATCACCAGCGATAAAATTCAGCGTGCACCTCTTTGAAACTTAATGATTATGATGACTTATCATCCAAGTATTAACAAAAAGAAGTTCTAAAAAAAAGAAAGCACTAAAGGGGGGAGAGAGATAGTTCTTCGCAAAAGGGCGTTCAAACTTAAAATTATCAAAGACTTACTAAAGAAATTAAGATTAAGAGTATGTTAATACTAAAAGAATTGAAGAAGAGTCTCAAACTATTAGTTTCCATTGCCAATTCAAAGTGATTGTTAAAGAAGATTGTGGCAGAAGATTTGTATTTTCTATTTGTGGAGCGATAAGTTGCAATTTGATGCTTTCAATTTTAAGGAAGGAATTTGCAAAAAAAAGAATAAAATTAATTAAGTTGACTATTTTGTATTAGTACTAAACTATAACTGAATTTTAAAAAAAGAAGAAGATAAAAGTAAAAAATAAAGTAATTTGCTATTAAATAAAGAAAGAATTACAAGAAAATACACGTGACTTCACACCATAACAAAAAATGACCCATGTTTTTAAGTTTTACCCGGCCTAGCCCATATTGTACATATTTTGAAAGCACTGGCAAATTAAAAATTTGTGTTCTTACAACTATTTCTTTCACTCTCTCTTCTTCTCGCATCTTCTACATATGCTTCAAGGGGTCGTCCTCTATTACTGCTTCTCCCCCTATGTCACTTGATTGCAATGTAAGAAAATTGAATAGTAGAAGTCAACCATTGAAGGCCATTCAAAGCTTTGTTTTCGAAAATAGGATTTTTTGAGTTTGTTAGTTGTTTGGATTAGGTGTTGTTCCAATTGATTGAAAATATATCAAAAGGAGTTCACAATTTAAATTTGAAGTGATTTGGAGTAGATTTGAGCCGGATTTGAGTTGAATTTCAGAAAAGACACAAGGAAGAAGACGAAGCAGTTTTTTGTATAGTTATGTATAATCCTGTATAATAGTGTATATGAGTGTACAAACACATCTTATACACTATTATACACTTTTATACATCTTTATACAAGCGTCTATAAACGAACTCCTTCCACGATTTTCAGATATAATTCTTGTTCAAAACCAGTCCAAATCTCCATTAAATGACTTCAAATTTTATATATAACCTTCTTATACTATTTCTAACTAGTCTAAATAACACATACTCCAAATTTTTCACAAAATCAAATTTAAATTTTAAATCCACATATTTATGCTTGTTAAAAATCTAATTTTCACCACCCAAACGGATTTGGTTTGTTGAACTAATATTTGAGTTACAGTTACTGATTCAAAAATTAACTTAAAAGCTTGAGCAATCTTTTTTAAAAATTTAATAATAATTTTCGAGAACCTAATGGAGTTGAATGCTGAGTATTAGCCTATTATTTTGGGTTAGTTGGTTGTAAATTAAAATATGGCCTGTAAAATTAAAAAGTAGGGAGCCTACTTGTTCTTATGTGAAATTTTTCCTTAAATAAAAAATACATGTATTCAAAGAACTAAAATAAAAAAGAGGAGAAAAGACTGAGGAAAACTTCGGGTGGTTTCGAACCCTCGTCACCACAACATAGGAGAGAATTTAAGTGCACAAAGCAACCACATCTTCCATCGGTCACTTTGTGGTTGGGGGCACCATTAAAATATTTAAGGGGCCCCGTATATAAGTACATATATATATATATATATATACAGAATTTTTGTCGAGGCTAACGGGGTCACGTGACCCCTCAGACACCAACATAGGTCCGCCCCTGATACTGGAACTCCAGTTTATTATATTGGAGTTCCAGTATAATATACTGGAGTTCCAATATAATATATTGCAAGAAGAAATTCTTGACATATTGGAAATTTTTATTCAAGTATATATATATATATATATATATATATATGTTTCGCTTGATTTTTATAATAGAATAGCATTGTTTTATATGTTTCTCATATGGAAAAAGATTATCTTAATTTGGTATTTCATCAACTAAATGTGAAGTGAAAATGGATGTACTCAACATATTCATCTGATTGGCACTTAAAATGTTTACCTGCTTGGCATGCGACATTTGTATGCATTTAAATTCCTCTCTGATGATAATCAACAATCACGTTACTCTCATTTACCACAACTAAATTTCATCCTAAACATTTTATTGCTAAATATAAACAGAGGTATCATGCTATTCTTTTTTTCTATATCAACTCTATCGAGTATTTTCGAGTTGCAAGTTGCAACAAGTTTAGTGTTTTAAATGTGGAAATTTAAAGAATGAAAATTCTGTTGAGATCACCAGTATGAAGAGCTCTGAATCCCCTCCAATGGAGGACACAGAAGCTTTTCGAAGAGAGAGAAGGAAGAAAGCTGTTTGAAGTCAGTTAGAACTGAAATGATCATTAAATATTGCAGAAAATATTTACACTGTTTAATATATACAATCAGCTAAATGTAGGCTAATGACTAACTAAACTAATAGTGGATACTGACTCAACAATTACAGGTAATAAATATAGTACACATCACTAGTACAATGCTACACATTACCAATTCAATATACTATAGTCTTAATACCCCCCCTCCCCGCCCCTCCCCTCAAGTTGGATGTGAGGAAATCACACCCAACTTGCCAAGTACAGAGCTGAGTTTGATCCCAGTGAGAGCTTTAGTGAGCACATATGCAAGTTGCTGGCCAGTACCAATGTGATGTAGTGAGATGAGCCCCTCTTGAAGTTTGGTACGCATAAAATGGCAATCAACCTCAATGTGTTTGGTCCTTTCATGGAACATAGGGTTTCTGGCAATGTGTAGAGCAGAAAAACTATCAGAGTGTACATGAATTGGCAAATTGACTGATGCGCCGAGTTCTTCAAGTAGCCTGGACAACCAAACAAGTTCACCAACAACTTTTCTAAGAGTTCTATATTCTTCCTCTGGTGAAGAGAGAGATATGGTTCTTGTTTCTTGGATTTCCAACTAATGGTGCTTCCTCCCAAGAACACAACATACCCAAATATTGACCTTCTTGAGTCAGGGCAGGCTGCCTAATCAGAGTCACAATAGGCAGTTAGTGACATATCATCTTTGTTGCTGAAATACAGGCCTAAAGTGGGATCTTTCTTCAGGAACCTTAGCATGTGATAGGCTGCTTGTAAGTGGGGAACCCTAGGATCTTGCATGAACTGACTGAGATGTGGGACTCCGTATGCTATGTCTAGTCTACTGTTAGTTAGGAAGTTCAATTTGCCAATCAGTTTTCTGTAGAAAGTGGGATCAGACAATTGTGTTCCCTCTTTAGCTTTTAGTTTAACTGTGGAATCAAGGGGAGAGGTCAAGGTTGGACAGTGAAGACGCTCATAGTCTTTTAATAAGTCCAAAACAAATTTTCTTTGTAAAATGATTATCCCATCTGGTTTATGAAGAATTTCTAGACCTAAAAAGTAATGTAACTGTCCTAAATCTTTGATCCTGAACTTATCATACAAAAAGGCCTTAAGTTGATTAATCTCTTCAGAATCAGTCCCTGTGAGCAACACATCATCTACATACACTGCTATAAAGACAATAGAAGAATCTTGTTTTTTGTAGAACAAATAGTGATCATGCATTGGATGTGTATATCCTCTTGATCATAAGACTTCAGTTAGCTTGTCATATCACTGTCTACTGGCCTGTTTTAGTCCATAAAGGGACTTATTCAGCTTGCACACTAACTCTGGAGAGTGCACTTCAAGGCCTGGAGGAGTCTTCATAAAGACCTCCTCATGCAAATCTCCATGGGGAAATGCATTATTCACATCTAGTTGGGAGATTTGCCATTTCTTCTTTGCTGCTACGGCAATGAGAGACCTGACAGTTGTCATCTTGACCACTGGAGAAAAGGTCTTTGTGTAGTCTATACCTGTCTGTTGGGTGTACCCCTTTACTACTAGTCTTGCCTTGTGCCTATCTATACTACCATCTGCTCTATGTTTGACTTTATACACCCATCTACACCTAATAGCCTGTTTTTCCTTAGGTAAAGGTACCAGGTCCCATATATAAAGCTTCAAACTCCTGTGTCATAGCATTCTTCCAGGCAGGATATATAGCAGCTTCTTCATATGAAGTTGGTTCTCTATCATTGCAATGTTTTCTATGATATGATGACTATCAGGATGTAGGGCATCAGAATTAATGTGGTTATTATGGGAAAACATAGCATGGAGGGAGTAATTAGTGTTGGATTTCAGATTTGGTATCTTGTAGACATAGTCATTCAAATGTGAAGGAACTAGTGGATCTCCTAAAACTTGGTGATTCTACTAGTGGTGGTTAAGGTGAGACCATGTCTTGCAAATGTTCTACTGGAATCTGTGGTTCAGGTGAATGAATTACAGGTGAGGAAGCTGTAGGTGGTGAATCAGGGCTTGAGAAGTTGGTGTCTTCCTGATCACATGTGTTATCACTGGTGTTGTGAGACACATGAGTACCAGTATAATTAGGTGGATTCTCAGTGAATGGTGCAGTGGGAAAAACAGATGGAATGTCAGATATAGTGGAATTAAGAGTGAAGGGAAAAACTGACTCATAGAAAGAAACATCTCTTGAAATGTGTATTTTCTTAGTGGTCAAACTTAGTATTTTGTACCCCTTTGTGCCAAAGGGATATCCTACAAATACATGTGGGGTAGTTCTTGGTTCTAGCTTGTCTCTGAGAGGTTTTGGAACAGTAGGATAACAGAGACATCCAAAACTCCTCAAGTGAGAGTAATTGGTCTTTCTTCTATACAGAAGTTCAAAAGGGCATTTGTTCTTTAGGGGAGTTGTTGGCAGTCTATTGATCAGGTATGTTGCTGTAAGTATGAATTCTCCCTAGTATTTTAGTGGTAATTTGGATTGAAAGAGGAGTGCTATGGCTGTTTCAAGAAGGTATTTGTGTTTCCTTTCCACCACTTCATTCTGTTGTGGTGTGTAAGGACAAGTCTTTTGGTGATTAATTCCTTTGGACTGAAAGAAAGAGGTTGCTTCATTACTAGTGAATTCTAAACCATTATCAGATCTTATACATTTAATAGTTGTCTTGAACTGATTTTTCACCATGCTTGAAAAAGCTTTTATTACTTGCAAAACATTGCTTTTGCAACTTAGAAGATGTGTCCAAGTGGACCTACTATAGTCATCCACTAGAGTTAGAAAGTACTTGAAATTATTGTGTGTGGCCACATGATAGGGTCCCCACAAATCCACATGAAATATTTCAAAGATTTCAGTGGTTTTAGTTGTCCTTTGTGGAAAAGATAGTTTAGACTGCCTGGCCATAGGGTAGATGTTGCATATGAAAGGTTGTTTAGCAGAAAGGGTTGTAGGTATAGTAGAAATCCCTCTCACTTTACTAAAGGGTACATGACCAAGTCTGAAATGCCGCAATACATTCACATTAACATCAGGAAATGAATCAGAAAACAAACAAGAACCACTGTCTTTATTTTTATTATTGCAGATGGAACTGTTTACAATAGGAAATGAATTGTAAGAGTGGGATAGACAGTGTACAATATTCACATCATCAGTCTGAACAGAAAAACAAAAAAGATCACAGCTTTGTTTGAGACTACCTCTTTTCAGGAATTTAGAGCAGAAGAAGTAGAGCCCATCCAACAACTTACCAATCTCTAGAGACCTCTTCAGTGAAGGGGTCTGCAGTAGATAGGAAGTGTCAGAAAATGATGCAATACATTTGAGATGAATTTCTAGAGAGGTAATGGACACTAGGTTGAATTTGAAAGATGGAATAAACAAGACTCTATACAGGACAATTTCAGGTGTTAGGAATACATTTCCAACTTCAGTTACCTTTACTTTGTAACCATTTGGAAGCTTAACTAATATGGGATATGGTAGGCTTATTATGTTTTGCAAGTGAGCTTCGTTAAAGGTCATATGATGTGATGCCCCAAAATATAATATCCATAAGTCAGTTTTTGCATTAAAACACGTGCATGATGGATTATCAAAATCAATTGAAGAAGTGCAAGCAATCATACCTGCAAAATTCATTGGTGCTCCACTAATCATGTTTGCACTGCCTGGGCTTTCTCCAATGCCTCATGTCTGAAAGTGTTACAGCAAGCTAACAATCTGTCCATATTGTTCCTTTGTGAGACTAACATTCTGGCCTTGATTTTCTCCATGGAGTTCCGGCTTTTCTCCTTCCTCTACATTTGTGACTGCATTTTCCATGCCATTTCTCCCTTTATTGAACCTTGTGTTATTGTTGTATCCTTGTGTACCTTGTATGTATTGTTGTGATCCTTGATTGAAGCCTTGGGGATATCCATGGAGTTTGTAGCACTTAGCCTTAGTGTGACCTTTTCGTTAGCAATAATCCAAAAATGGTCGAGATTTGCTGCTTGTAGCTTGGTTTCCAGTCCCATCCGAGTAGCCAATCTGATTTCCTATCCCAGTTGAATAGTTTGTCTTGAAATTTCTTCCTCCTAGGTTGACATTCAGTGCTGTGGAATCGATATTCAGTTGGTTCCTTGGCCTAATTCTTTCTGTTTCTCCTCTAGTATTAAGAGGGTAAAGGACTGGGCCATGTTTGGCAAGGGATTCATCATAAGTATGCTTCCTCGAACAACCGTATACACTTCGTTGAGTCCCATTAATAATTGTATCAGTCTTCTATCCTGTTATGCCTTATGCATGCTTTCTTTCGCTCCACAAGTACACAAACAACTGCAGTGAGCTTTGACACTGAGAGTCTTCATTCCTCCCAGAGTTTCTTCATTTTTGTGTAGTAACCAGTGATATCGAGCACGCCCTGACTAAAATCGTTGATTTCCTTTTGAATTTGGTACAACTTAGCTCCGTTCGTCTGATCATATCGATCCTCAAGCTCCTTCCACAACTCAGCAGAGTCGTTCATATACTCAACACTGTCAGCTATGTCTTTTGACAAGGAATTTAAGATCCACGAGGTGACCATATCATCGCACCTTTCCCATTGACGAAAGAGTGGGGACATTGTATCAGGTTTCCTACTATCACCATTTATAAAACCTAATTTATTTTTCACTGAAAGAGCTCTGAGAACACTTCTCCTCCAAGAACGGTATCCGATTCCATCAAAAGAAATCGGAACCAGAGTAGAGCCTGGGCTATCAGAAGGATGTATGTAGAGAGGGATACCAGCATCAATTACCGTCTGTGTCGCTGCCTCTGTGCTCGTTTCATTAGTCTGATTTGTAATCGCCATGGAAATTTTGTGAGAGATTCGTGGGAAATAGTTGAATTAGCCTTCGCACAGTCGAGATTTCTCCTGTTCGTCGACGAATCGTCACTGCATGTGCCCGATTCAGGTTTTCCCCAAATTGTGATTGATGAAGAAAAAAAACCCAAATGAAACCCTAAAGTGCTTCAATGATTAAAAACGATAGAGAGAGATGATGCATGGTCGTTGATCGGACATCCGCTCTGATACCATGTTGAGATCACCAGTATGAAGAGCTCTGAATCCCCTCCAATGGAGGACACAGAAGCTTCTCGAAGAGAGAGAAGGAAGAAAGTTGTTTGGAGTCGGTTAGAACTGAAATGATCATTAACTATTGTAGAAAATGTTTATACTGTTTAATATATACAATCAGCTAAAATGTAGGTTAATGACTGACTAAACTAATAGTGGATACTGACTCAGTAATTACAGGTAATAAATATAGTACACATCACTAATACAATGCTACACATTACTAATTCAATATACTATAGTCTTAATAAATTCTGTAGAATACGATTCTTTGATGGTAAGAAGTAGTAAATGCAGTTCCAATTTTTTCAGCTGTGAGAAAATAAAGAAAAAGAATTACTCCCTCCAGTTCAAAATAAGTGATTTTTTGGTTGTTTTCACACATATTAAGAAATTCACATTTTAACATTAATTAACAATGAAATTGACCATATTAACCATTAATATCTCTTCACATAAACACTCATAACACATACTCCAACATTATTTACTCCAAGGGTAATGTAGGAAAAAAGTTATTAATTTAGTCTTAAAATCTGAAAAAATCACTTATTTTGGATCACAAAAATTAGGTCAAAAAATTATTTATTGTGAACCGGGATGAGTAATGCATATCACACAGGTGGTATGAATAAGATGGAAATTAATTACAATTGCTGAGAAAGGCCAAAGTAAACAATTATGTCAAGGAGTCAGCTGATTGCAGCGTTCTTGACTTTGAATTTGTCTTCCTCTTTTTTCTTTGGACCGTAGAATGTATTAAGATTCATATATTCCAAAACTAGTGAGGGTAGTCCGGGCTTTGCCCGAGCCCAACGTGAACAAAGCTATACTATTGTAACATAAGATATAGTGACAATATCTCCAAGGAATGAGCTTGTGTAAAGAAATGGAACACCACTGAGCTATTACATGTTATAAGAGAGAGCAGTTTTTGATGTAACATACTAACTTTGCCATAGAATATATTGTTTTGTGTACAATATCTATCAATGACGGAAAAGTGAGGATTCCTTTACAGAGTACTTCTCTGACTGCAAGAAGCAAGAAACACCAATTGCATCATATTCTTTGTCGTAATAGCTTTGAGTAAAACATAGATAAAATCTAATAAGCTCCGCCTAATTTCAGTAAGTTTTCTTGTTATGCAATCTATCTCTTGGGCTAACTGCTACTAATTTTAGCTTAAAGGTGGGTCCTAAGAACCTATGCATTAATTCATATGGTGCCAAATTTATCTTGTTGTCACAAATCAAATTTTATTGGTAAGATGATTCCAAGGTTTAGGTATTTTCATCATACCAATCGACTAAGAATGTAACATGCAGCTCAAAGGAGTTATCCAATAAAGAAATTTGCCTAAAGTAATTTATCTATTAATTTTGGTACATCTATATTTTGAAAGTCGTCACAGGAGCAATTGTGAGGAATAGCCATTCTAGAACAATCATTTGGTTTGGTTCATTCTTTGCCTGCTCTGCTCCCCCCCAAAAAAAGAGAGACTTCATTTCTTCCACCTTCCCTGTACGAGTAGTGAAGAACTCCTTTGTCTTATTTAGACCCTTCTGAAAAATCTACATTACATACTCTTTTTCTACGAGATGCATTTTTGCCTGTTCAGTTCCTCTACTGGTAGTCTAGTTGTAGTTTTGAGCGGGTGAACCCATGTTCTATCTCGTAGTCACCTAAGCTGTCAGGAGAAAGGGAGATCAAAGAAGTATGAGACCGATACGGGAAGGATCTTATGCATTCATAGCACAAGACTTTACTACTCAAGCTGCATTATATACCCACCACCAACGGAGTTGCAACTATCCATTACAAAACAAAGAATTCCGTTCTTACAAGTAAATACTCAAAACCCAAGTGCGGGATCCAGAATTTGAGGAAGCGACTGGAAGGGAAGCAACTAGGCTAGACTGCTGATCTTCTGGAGTAGCCTGACCCTGGGAAAGCGCTACTTCTAAAACGATCGTTAAGGTCATTCACTCGGAGGCTCTGCTACCGATGGATCAAGATATGCTGCCTGCCTATCATGCAATACTTAGGGGTGACAGTAGTGGAAGTAGCTAGTATGAAATTTCTTGGGCACTTACCCGCATGATTTGGCCCATCTTTCTTTCCTCCATGAGAAAACACTGCTCAGTGAGACAATGTAGTCAAGTCAATAGCAGCCAGAGCAAAAGATTGATATATAATGATAGTTCACCTTCTTGTGCCAACATCTCCATACTAAATAGCCGGCCGTCGGAATCAAACAAAGGTCGAAGGACCATTCGATTCATTAAGGGGCATAGCAACGCCCTCGCCCGGCGCCATTTCCAGACCTAGCAGCAGACGGGCGAGCCGTGCCTGAATTCAGACCGGACCAGACTCTTCTTTGTTTGAGCTGCTCCCAGGCACGCAGACCGAAGATCCGGGCTATTGGATCGAGCAAGATTAGGAAGGGAGGCAAGGCGAAAGGCATTCACTGGGTACCGCCGAAACTGGCGAATGGGCAATACGTAGAGGTTGCTCCGCTTCCTATGGATTGTTTTATAGCGGTACGATTACGATGCTTGCTCCGAATGGAAGAGAGACGGCTTTCCTTTCGGATGTTGCAAACGCACAAACGAAATACTATTGCGAAATAAGGTGAAGCTCTTTTCTATTTTGAATTGTTCACACATGTTCATTTTGTACAAAAAAATCACACAGCTACTGCCAAAATCCCTTTCAGTCAACAGTTTAACTTCCTTAATCCAAGTGTTAAACGCGGGAAAACTTAACCGACTATAGTTTATGCAGGCATATAAAATTTATTGAATTTAAATTTAATAAAATAATTTGAACTATTTTAAATATATTAATCCAAATAAGTATTATGGGCTAACATAATTAAATAATTATATAAGGCCAATATATGTGGATTAAATAAATAAATCTTAATCCATTAGGCTAGACCATTTAAATGGGCTAACGTGATGAGCCCACTTCAAAATAAGGCCAAGATGACATCTTCCTAGAAGCCCAGTTTGGTGCCACGTGTCAAATGACGTGGCACATCAAGTCAAACAAAAGAGCCAATAGGATCGTGCCAAGTGTCAAAATGACAAGGCATGTCAAGCCAAATCAAAAGGCCAATGAAACCGCGACATGTGTGCAAGTGACATGTTCTGGCCAATTAAATGCGGCCATGTCACACTTCAATTTGATTGGTCGGAAAGAGTTTGTTTTTATCACAACTCCTCCCTCCCACAACTATAAATAGGGGTTTTCATAACCCAAAAAAGACACCAGAAGTTATAACAAGAAGCAAGAGCGAGCTCGTGGACTAAACGCTGCAGATTTCTATAAAAGCTACAAGCATTCAAGTGTTCTAAGAATTAAAAGATCTAGATGAAGATTCAAGAACAAGCTGCAAGCCCTTGGATTAAAAGTACGCAAGATCAAGATCAAGCTTCAAGCTTCAAGCACTTGGATTAAAAATAAAATAAAATTCAAGATTAAGCTCGGAGGCTCTTTTATTTACTGTTGAAAAGAAGAATCAGAGGATTCATAAAGATTGTAACACTCAAATATTTGAAATAAAATACTACGATTGTTGCAATATTTTTCGATCCTGATTTTATTTTCTCGACGCATTTTATTGTCTACAAATTCTGGCACGCCCAGTGGGACAATCTCTGCCTCTCATCTCAACTTTTCAATCGCCAAAGTTCAAGAACAACAAAATGGCTTCCAAGAAAATCAACTCCCGTTCAACTTCCGCCAAGGCTGCCAATTCCAGGTTCAATACTGATGTGGAAAACATACTCGAAGTTACCTTTGGAAACTTTGGGCCAGTTACGAGGAGCAAATCAAGCTCGTTAGGACAACAAGCACCCCAAGTGCCGTCCGCATCTACCCCTATTTTTGGATCTTCATCCGCAAAAGGATCAAGATCTTCCACAAATGCACCCGAAGGAGGAAGCGATGTTGCTGAAAAGATCAAGAAAACTCTTGCTCTGCTTGACCTCTCCGGATCCAAGCACTCTGCTGTGAAGGAAGATGATGACGATTCAAGTGATGGATCCTCCCCACTTACACCATATAGTGTGAGCCGGATCAATCTGTGTGAAAATCCATGCTACTATCCATCGTCCATGATAATCATGCAAGCCATGGTGACAAACACTTCATATGTGGAGGAGCAGTTGGCAAACTTGACGGAAGCAATCACTGGCTTGACCAAGTGCATGCAAAATCAAGATGCTAGAAT
The DNA here is from genome assembly GCA_005239505.1 of Nicotiana paniculata. Lineage (NCBI taxonomy): Eukaryota > Viridiplantae > Streptophyta > Magnoliopsida > Solanales > Solanaceae > Nicotiana > Nicotiana paniculata. The sequence goes on along the minus strand of MDKI01115599.1, from coordinate 18,513 downwards.
CGACAAGCTAACAGATAGGATGGGAATCTTGATGGAAGAAGAATCCACCCATGCCCTGGAAAACTCCCAGAAGTTCAAGAGATTGATCCTCCCCCGCGACAAGTTGCATCCACTAAGGAAATTCCAGTCTCTTTGGAAGGGATGATCCCAATCAATCAACTAAACAAGTTTATTGAAGGGACTATAAAAAATAAATATGAAGTTGCTTCCAGCTCCTCCTTTACCTACGCAAAGCCGTACACTTCAAGGATCGATATGTTGAAGATGCATGTTGGCTATCAACCTCCGAAATTTCAACAGTTTCATGGCAAAGGCAAACAAAAGCAACATGTGGCGCATTTCGTTGAGACATGCAACAGTGCTGGGACTTATGGAGATTACCTCGTCAAACAGTTTGTGTGCTCATTAAAAGGAAATGCTTTTGATTGGTCCACAAACCTCGAGGCTAGATCTGTTGATAGTTGAGATCAACTAGAGCAAGAATTCCTCAATTGCTTTTATAGCACGAGACGTACTGTGAGTATGATAGAACTCAAAAGTACTCATCAACGGAAGAGTGAACTAGTTATCGACTTTATCAATCGTTGGAGGAATGCAAGCCTCAACTGTAAAGACAGGCTTAGTGAAGCTTCTGGCATAGATATGTGCATCTAAGGTATGCATTGGGTATTGCGCTACATCTTGTAATGTATCAAGCCTAGCACATTTGAAGAACTTGAAACTCGTGTCCATGACATGGAATTGAGCATGGCCTCTGCTGGAAATGAAAGGATACCCATATATGAACCTCGCAAAGTGAACGACAAGCAAGAAGTCAGAAAATGGAGCAAGTTTGTACCAAGATCTGAAAACAAAGAAGCTATGAATGTCAACACATCACCTATGAAGTTAACGATGAAATTGAGAAAAAAGCAGAGTACGAAATCCACTTCGTTTCAAGATAAGCCAAGTGGAAAGTTAACTCTAAAAGAAATGCAAGAGAAAGAGTACCCATTTCTGGATTCTGATGTGCCAGCTAATTTTGAAGAACTCCTCGAGTTATATCTCATCGAGCTTCCGGAGATGAAGCGACCAAATGAAGCTGGGAAGATTGATGACTCAAATTACTGCAAATATCATCGACTTGTGATCCACCCTCTGGAGAAGTGCTTTGTCTTCAAGGACAAAGTTATGGACTTGGCTCGTGAAAAGAAGATCGTGCTTGAAGATGAGAAAGCAAGCGCAAACCAAGTCTCTATCACATTTGGCTCATTCAGTCCAGACGAATTATGTAGTTTTAAATAAAGTAAATATGAAGAATTACTGGAGAACTACAAAGTTGAAGACGGTCAATCTAAGGACGATGAAGGTTGGACGTTGGTGACTCGTCGTAGGCACCACAAAAGGAGCCCGCTGTGAGCACGTGATTTTTTCCCGACGGAAAATACTCTTATAAATTCAAAATAGGTTTTTTTAATTATTTTATTTTTTATATAAAATTTTTAGGAATTTCTTGTTAATTGTTGTTTGCAATATTTAATATTTTAAAATCATAAAAAATAACAAAAATGTCTAAAATATTTCATGCATAGCATTTTAGATCTTAATTGCATTTAGGATTTAATTACATAAGTTAATTGCATTATTGAACAAAAATAAAAAATACTGGTCATTTTTTTACATCTTTAGCTTTTAGTTGTAAATTATTAATTTTCTTTCATTAGTCTTAAGTTAATTAATTATTTTTAAGTTATAAATAGGCAATTAGTGTAATTTTACGAATTAGATTTGATGTAGGACTTAGTTTAGGATTTTTAATTAAATTTATTAAGCTAAAAATCAAGAAAGAAAAAAAGAAAGCTTGCTTAATTCCAGATTGGGCCACAACCATTTTCAGTGGCCCAATACCCCCAAAATATACCCAAATCCGCCCAGCCCAATACCTTTGACCCATCAATTGACCCGCGACTCGTCTGCCAAACCTGCCCCATCTCCATCTTCAATCTGAGCCCTTCATTCTTTTAAATCTAACGGCCCCTATCCCCCCACTATTATATTTAAACCTAGCTATAACACCCCCCAAACCCTAAACCTAAATCCCAAGACCCCAAACGGCGCCATCCCTCTTCCGCCTCTCTGTCGCCGCTCAACTCGCCCGAACTCGCCTGAAACTCAGGCGAGTTCACCCCCAAATTCGTGCACATGATCCCTCATCTCTCCCTCATCCACGTCACCCGTCCCGTAACGACCCCTGACAGAAAATATTCCTTTCTCCCCTATTCCTCACGCGCTCTTGATCTTGAGAACGATTTTGAAAATTTGGTAGACGTAGGATCTGAGCGATTCAAGATCCTAGGCCTCCATTTGTCCGATTTGGTTCACAAAGAAAAGGATAAGAGTTTTTGTGAATTTTCGGATGAGAAAAGGAATTTTGGGGCATGACTTGGAGAGAAAGGTATGGAAGCTTCTAGTCCAGCTATAAATAGTAGGATTTTTCAGAGAATAGGGAGATTTTTTGGGCAGAAATTTCTAGAAAAATAAAAAATAAGAGAAGTTTTCGGGATTTTTTTTAGGTTTTGGGTTTTCCTTTTCAGATTTTCCACCTTCTGATTTTGGTTCTTGTTTATTTATATATAAAAAAAATACAAAAAGAGAGTGAGGCTTGCTGGTTCTATTTTTACTTCAAATCTATGAAAAAATCTATGTTTCTCCATTTTCATTGTTTCGGATTTTGTTTAAATCAATGGAGTTCGATTGAGTTGCTGTTGGTTTCAAGTTTTTCTTGTGTCGTTTGAGGTCTGTGCGAGGTTTGAATCCGGGTTCGCGATCTCTGTGTGGTTCTGTTTCTACTTTCTCGCTAGGCTTGTACTCGCAGATTTCATCTGTTGATATTAAAGAGAATCTCATTCAAACATGTTTGTTTCTTCACTAGTCTATTTATGTTAATCATGTATTGTGAATCAAACATTAGGAGAACCATTAATAGTGATTTCTAGGATTTCGTTTAATTCTTTGAACCAAGTTATGTTGCATTGATTGAGCTTCCTTTAAGCTTTATTCTTTAGTAAATTTCAGTTTGAGTGAATTTAGCTTGTATTCAAAGCTTTAGTTTCATATCACTTTCACATTGAATCTGCAATTGGTTGCTTGAGGTGTTTTGTTAAAATGAAGTAAAGTGTTTTGTGCACTTCTTTTCTTTCCATGAGTAATTGCATGAGCATCTAAAGGTCTTCACAATCACTCCGTTGTTTGATTTCTTACCACATTGAACACTGCCAAATAATTTTTTTTTTGTTTGCAACGACATTTCATGTGTATAATTTCTTTTCTTATCAAGTTTGTGTGTGGTCAGTATTTAATTTTTAGATTTTAGTCTTTCGATGATTTTTTTTGAGAAATCCTGATGTTATGTTTAAGTGATTGAGATACTTCTTTGGCCTAAGTCATTGTTAAAAGTTTTTTTTTAAAGTAAATACTTTGTGAAATGAAAATGAAGTGAGAGGGTTTTATTAGTTACAATTAATTTTCATTAGATGGAAACATTTTTAGTCATATAAGCTTAAGAAGGTTACTGGCTGTGCTAGTTGCCTTGGGCAAAAAATTTTAAAAAATCAGAGAAATTTTTGGAGTTCTTTTTTAGGTTTTGGGTTTTTCCTTTTCAGATTTTTCACCTTCTGATTTTGGTTCTTGTTTATTCATATATAAAAAAAATATAAAAAGAGAGAAGCTTGCTGGTTCCATTTTTACTTCAAATCTATAAAAAATCTATGTTTCTCCATTTTCGTTGTTTCGGATTTTGTTTAAATCAATAGAGTTCGATTGAGTTGCTGTTGGGTTCGAGTTTTTCTGGTGCCGTTTGAGGTATGTGCGAGGTTCGAATCCGGGTTCACGATCTTTGTGTGGTTCGGTTTCTTTACTAGTCTATTTGTGTTAATCATGTATTGTGAATCAAACATTAGGAGAACCATTAAAACATAAGTTAAAATCAATAATGATTTCTAGGATTTCGTTTAATTCTTTGAACCAAGTTATGTTGCATTGATTGAGCTTCCTTTAAGTTTTATTCTTTAGTAAATTTCAGTTTGAGTGAATTTGTCTTGTATTCAAAGCTTTAGTTTCATATCACTTTCACATTGAATCTGCAATTGGTTGCTTGAGGTGTTTTGTTAAAATGAAGTAAAGTGTTTTGTGCACTTCTTTCCATTCCATGAGTAATTGCATGAGCATCTAAGGGTCTTCACAGTCACTTCGTTGTTTGATTTCTTACCACATTGAACACTGCCAAATAATGTTTTTTTGTTTGCAACGACATTTCATGTGTATAATTTCTTTTCTTATCAAGTTTGTGTGTGGTCAGCATTTAATTTTTAGATTTTAGTCTTTCGATGGTTTTTTTTGAGAAATCCTGATGTTATGTTTAAGTGATTGAGATACTTCTTTGGTCTAAGTCATTGTTAAAAGTTTATTTTTAAAGTAAATACTTTGTGAAATGAAAATGAAGTGAGAGGGTTTTATTAGTTACAATTAATTTTCATTAGATGGAAACATTTTTAGTCATATAAGCTTAAGAAGGTTACTGGTTGTGCTAGTTGCTTTAGGCGCGATTAAATAAATTATCGTGGCTATGGGTACAGTTCCCGTGGCATGGTCGCGATGCATAAATCCCATCCGAGTGTGTGTTTCACGTGGCTTGACCTTATAATTTCAAACAATAATAAAATTAACATGTTGTGAATCGCGGGTGCGTTTCACGCAGCGCGATTCACAATATGTACTAAAACCATACACCCGAATTCAAGTGTGAATTTCATGTGACCCGACCATAACTTCGAATAATAATAAAAATATATCGTAAATCGCGGGTGCATTTCATGTAGCGCGGTTTGCAACGTGTACCAACAAGTGTACGACATCGTGACTTGTTCCAGAATTAACTCCTTAAATAATTAAAAGCGGTTCAAAAGATTAAAAACGCATAATAGGTTCTAAATATGTAATTAATCAGATCATTAGGCCGATTAATAATAGTTGAGCGACCGTGCTAAAATCATGGAACCCGGGAATGCCTAACACCTTCTGTCGGGTTAACAGAATTCCTTACCCTGTCTTCTGGTTTTTCGCAGACTTTAAACGGAGTCAAATTTCCTCGATTTGGGATTTAAAATAAAACGTGACTTGGGACACCATAAATATTCCAAGTGGCGACTCTGAATCAAATAAATAATCCCATTTCGATTTATGTCACTTCAATTGGAAAAACTCCCTATTCTCCTTTGGAAAAAAGGAGGTGTGACAGCTCTGGCGACTCTGCTGGGGATTGAAACCAGTATCTCTGTTTCAGGGTTCAGGAATTCGAGCTTAGAATAACTGTTATATACTTATATTTGTCTTTTATTTTGATTTTTACATGTTTGAACCTAATGTGCTAAATGCCGCTTTTTACCGCTTTGATATTATGTTAACTGTATAAAAACTGCTACGGAAATCCTCCTCTCTCTGAGTCTTCTAAATCTTCTGGGAAGCGTCCGCTTCGCGTGGCTTCTTTTCTGTTAGAGTCATATCCTAATTTTATAACGAGGTTCGGACAAGTTGCAAAGTCGGTGAAGCTTTTGTATTCCCGGTACGCTGTCCCCCCCTCCCCACCCCCGGCTCAAGTTGTCCGCTTGGGTAAGCCAGGTCTAGAACAATACACCTAGGATTTAAACTTACAATAACATAGCCTCATGCCTGATCCCTAATAAGTACGTTTGCTTACATCACGTGCATTTGACTTGGCAGACTCAACACAGGGGTTGGGTCCGTCTAGGCAGGTGTACCCAAAATTAAAGGACCATCCTGATGCATTCTTTACATGCTACTTGTGCATTAATTTGCTTGGCTTTTATGTTGACTAGCTTCTAGAGTAAGAAAAAATCATCAAGAGAAAAGATAGAGAAAAACCAAGAATGAGGTAGGACAGGAAAACGCCCGATTTTGATAATCCTCAATTTCAAAAGATCTTGTTACTATGTCGAAATTTTTTTCAAGAAAAAAAAAGAGAAAATCATTTTAAAACAAATCATATTTTTCTGTGCATCAAAATTGATCGAACTACACGGGTTTGATTCTCACCAGATGTGAGATACGTAGGCAACCCTCATCGGGTCTGGCCCCGCTTTTGCGGGGAAAAAAAATACAAAAATGAGTCTTTTTGTCATAAATAAATTTAGGGGGTGTCATTTTCTGTCTAAATAGACAAAAACGTCCCGACGGGACGCCGGGAGGCTGTTTTGCAAAAATAGCCACCTATGGCTATTTTCCTAATTTTGGTCACTTAGCCAGCATAACCTTAAAATCTTCATTTCTGAAAAGCTGAAGGGCCGTATTTGCAAAGGTGTCTTTGAGTTGTTTGAGTTTTATTTTGCAAAAATGATCTTTCTTTTGGGGTAAAAAATTAAACAAAAAAAATCACTTATTTTTAACTAGTCACCTTAAATAAAATGTGCAGGATGAGAATTGTTGAAAATATCCCTTTTCGAGTCATAGACGAGATTCCACTAGGACTCCACATGTGGTTGAAAGACCTGAGGGAGGTCAGCAAGCATTCTGTGACAAAGGCGTTAGTGGGCTGACTGGTCTTCTGAAAATTAAACCAAGGGTTGATATAATCAAAGCTTTGATACCGTTTTGGGACCCCGACACACAATGTTTTCCACTTCTCTGATTTTGAGTTGACCCCTACACTAGAGGAGATAGCAGGTTATGCTGGTTTTGAGAGGAAGCTAAGGCATCAATATCCAGTAGCACCAAGAACTGTAACCTCTCATAAGTTTTTGGACCTTTTGAGTATTAGCCGATAGGTTAAAGATGAAAGTTTGGCCGGAGGATTCTTCACATTCCATTTTTTATACAGCTGGTATGGGGACCCCAAAGATTTGAGGCTTCGGACACTGGTTTGAGTCATCAGGGAAATAAAGACAAATGGAAAGCACGCAGAGGTTTGGCCTTTATAGTGGCATTTTTAGGCACTCTGATATGCCCAAGGAGTGACAGACGTATAGAATTTGGGCTTGCAGGAATGGCCGACTTTATGGTCAAAAGGCCAATGGCACTATCGTACCGATGATTCTCGCAGAATTTTACCGAGCTTTAACCGCGTGTCGAGCTTGGACAAAGTTTTTTTAGGGTTGCAATTTGCTTTTACAAATGTGGTTGGTAGAACATCTTTGCCATCGCCCAGGTTACATGAACTACGGTCAGACCAAACTCAATTGCATCGAAGAATATGAAAATCGGGTAAATGGTCATGAGTTGCCAGAAGGTACTGAGGCATGGTTCGCGTATTTGGGTTCTTTAACTGCAAATCAAATTGAGTGGATCTTCGGTTGGCTCCCGGTCAACGAGGTTATTTACATGTCTGTCAGAGCGTGCTTTCTTTTATTGATGGGTCTTCGGAGTATTCAGCCATATGCACTGCATCAGGTCCTACGCCAATTGGGCATATACCAAACAATCCCTCATGATGAAGATTTGAGTCCACAGGTTATAGAACTATGCCCAAAAGCCACATTCCAAGAAGAAAAGGTTCTCCAGATTTGGCATCAATGCAGGTTCCCGGAGCCACAGACTCAAGTACGGGATTTGTCCACGTGTGAAGTAGAATACAACTACGCCACATGGTATGGTAAGAGAGCTCGGGTCGATCAAGAACCAGAAAAGCTCGCTAAAAGGCCTCATGTCCAACAATTCACCAACGGGGCTCGAGAACAATGGGTTTGGTTATCAAAAGAAAAGGAATACATGACTACTATAAGCAAACTAGAATAACAAATTGAAAAAATCAAGTTTGATAGTAGTTTGCAGGCGCCCAAGGATGAAGGGGAAAAGAAGAGGTTAAATAGGGAAAATGAAGCCCTTCGAGCCCAACTTCAGAGGATGAAAATAGCCGCCGAGACACCAGTTAGAAGTGAGAGAGATGAGAAAATTATAACCAACCTAAGGCAAAAAGTGCATGACTATAGTCTTGATTTGACAAAGACCGAAATAGACTTGCTAAATGCTCAAGCAAAGTTGACCAAAGGTGTCGAGGAACATGCCAGATTAGCCCACCAGCTAAAGAAGAAATACGACAAAGAAGTAGCAATCTTAAAGAAAAAGCTTGTCACTCTTGAGAATGAAATGGTCAGGCAAACAAAGTATTTTAAGACAGAAAAAGAGCATTGCTACACATTGATTTTCCAGCTACAAGAAATCATGCAACAACTAAGGGACCAAAACAACACCAATATACAGGTATGGAGGCTCGGGCGCAGCAGATTGGACGTTTCCTTCAGGAGAAGGATGTCATCAGAATGAGGGTTAAAGAGATAGCCGATTACATTGCAATGAAATGCCATGAATGTGAAGACATGACCAGGTCTATGTTCTTTGATTCTGTGATGATATTCGTTCGCCAAGTGATGGTTGACTTAGACCACCTTCAACAGGATATTGCACGAAGGCCGTGCAGAGACCGACTGATGTCCTGTAGGCCCCCGGGGTAGCAGTGGAGGCTCTGATGTATTTTTTATTTTTTCAGTTTGGAGTTTGTATTTTCTTGAGTTTGTTCAACTTTATTTTGTTGTTTATTTCGAGTATGTATGTTTCCTTCAATAGTGGTCGGTACTTTTAAGTCCCTGTAATAGAAAACCAAAAAATGTGTCTTTATTAATGAAATATTGAAAAATCCCAAAAATTTCCTTTTCTTTTATTTTGCATTTGTTCCCTGAACTACGTAATGATCTAATTCATGCGACGTCATGATACGTAGGCAATACCCATAGGATTCGATCATAGTCTTGAAATAAAAAATAAAAAAAGAAAAAAAGAAGAGAAAATAAGACAAGAAAAAAAAGAAAAAAAAGAGAGAAGAAAGAAAAGAGGGGCCAAACAAAAGGAAGAAAAGAGAATGAGAATTAAAAGAGCGAAAAACAGCAAAAGGAGAGAGGAAAAGAAAATCAAGATTCGAAATTTGGAAAAGAGCCGGGATAAAACACACAAGTCGTCGCAAAGCATTTAGAAACGTTTAACTACTCAGGTGCATTGCATCCCCAATATGTGATTCCCTATCTGTTAAATGCTTAAAAGCTGACCAAGTTGTTGTGTGTGCATTAGACAGGCTTTGTTCAGGTGGTTAGTTTGTTGGCATCCTGGCAAGTCACCCCTATAACACCAGATAAAAATGCAAGGAAATTATGGCCAATAAAGAAGCAGAAACAAGAGTTGTTGACACACCAAGGGAGATAGTAGAATCCGAATCTGGACTGAAGAAAGAGGTCCAAAGGTTGAAGCACTAGATGGCGGGAATGCACCAGGCATGGATCAAGGGATATCCTCCACCCACATTCCCCACTGACTACATAGAAAACCCTGCCGCCATCCCACCATTATCCCAAGCCCAGATGCATAGTACCATTGATCTCTCCTCAATATGCACCGGGCTTTACTCCTTACCACAACTACCCAGGCACTTCGTCCTAAGTCTTCCATGCTCCACCAGCCAAAACAGCTTCATACCCTACTCTAGCACCTGCTCCTATCTTCGTACCTTCTCCACGAGCTACACTCCACAGGTCCTCTAGTGAGCCTGCATTCCAAGCCCCAAATACCAATACTATGCCCCAGAACCCACCTTCAAAGTCTCGGATCCTTACTCCTACACCCCTCACTTTGAGCCTCACGCTGAAACTGAAAAACCATCCAAGAACGCAGAGCAAGAGGAGATATCTAGGAAAGTAAAGAGCTTGGAGCAATCATTGAGGAATATGAAAGGGTTAGGAAGTCAAGTGAGTATGGCTTATAAGGATTTGTGCTTGTTTCCTGATTTCCAACTGCCTGCCGGGTTCAAGATGCCCAAGTTTGACTTGTATGACGGGCATGGAGATCCCGTGGCCCACTTAAGAGGGTTTTGCAACAAGATGAGGGGCATTGGTGGGAAAGATGAACTGTTGATGGCATTTTCAGTCAAAGCTTGAGTGCAGCAGCGCTGTAATAGTATACTCGCCAGGACGGTAGCATGTGGTATACTTGGGATGATTTGGCTCAGGCCTTTGCTCGACATTTCCAGTGCAACGTAGATATTGTTCCAGATTTCCTGTCCTTGACCAAGATAGAGAAAAAGCCTAATGAGAGCTTCAGAGAGTACGGTTTTCGCTGGAGAGAATAGGCTGCACGGGTCAACCCTCCAATAGAAGAAGATGAAATGGTTGAATACTTCCTTCAAGCCTTGGAGCCTACTTATTTTGGCCATCTGATCTCGGCCATAGTCAAGTCCTTCAATGAGGTGGTGAAAATGGGAGGAATGGTGGAGGAAGGACTCAAGTCAAGCAAGATCATGAGTTACTCCGCCATAAAGGCAACCACACAGGCGATCCAATGTGGCACGGGGGGCGTGTTAAGCAAAAAGAAGAAAGATGATGTTGCTATGGTTGTCTCAGGATCATGGCATGGCCTAAGGGGTTCACCTTACCAGTATGCCGAGCCTTGACCCCAACCTCAAGCCTACACCCAAGCTCTATATAATCCACCCCAACACTACTTCCCACCACAAGACCCTAAATATTCAATCAGACCACCCCAATAACATGTCCATCACGCACAGTCATATGCTCAACCGCCTCCTTACCCGCAATGGCGTGCTCCAACTCCACAAAGTCCTTATCCAACCCTACCACCATAACGGAACCCTACTGGGCCAAGCTTCCGGCCAAGGCCAGATTATAGAAAAGAGAGGCAACATCAGAAAGAAACTTTCACTCCTCTAGGAGAGTCTTATACCAGTTTGTTTCAAATATTGAGGCAGTTAGATGTCCTGAGGCCGATTGAATCGAAGCTACCAAATCCATCTCCAAGGAACTTGGATTATTCCCTAATATGCGCATATTGTACTGACGCCCCGGGGCATGACACAGAGAAGTGTTGGCATTTGAAGAGGTCGATTCAAGGGCTTATTGATAAAAACCAAATTGTGGTCCAGAGTCTGGAGGCCCCAAACATCAATCAAAATCCCTTGCCGGACCATGCCGAGACGCATATGATTGATATAGTGCATAAGGATGGGGAGCCCGAGAAGTCTTCGAAGTCTGTTATGATGATCCGTGCCAGTGAAAGTACTTCAGCTAAAATTCCAGTTTCTACAAAGGCAACACCCTTGACAGTTAAAAGGGTGACGGATAAGTCAAGAACGCTCAATATTAAGCAGCCTGTATTAGTCGTGAAAGGGTTCTCAGAGGATGTTGGAGCAAAGTAAGAAAAGTCAAGAGTGGTTGCGCCAGGAATAACAGGTAAGCCTGTCATAATCGTGGAAGGGGATCGCATTGCCCATGTTGTTATTAAACTGGTGACCCAGCTGCTAGTAGATGATACCAAGGTTGTACCGTGGAATTACAAGCAAGTGATAGTAACTTATAAAGGCAAAGAAGTGGAGGAGGAAGTTAATGAAACTGGAGGGCGGACTCGTTCCGGGAGATGCTTTACCCCAGAGGAATTAAGGAAAGCCAATCCATTCAAAGATAGCAGAATCCCAGTAAAGAAGCCCGTTACCGAAGAGGAGGCGGAAGAATTCTTGAGAAAAATAAAGGTGTAGGCCTACTTCATCGTGGAACAGTTAAGGAAAACACCAGCTCAGATTTTTCTCTTATCATTATTGATACATTCAAACGAACACCGTAGGGCCCTCATGAAGATTTTGAACGAAGCCCATGTCCTTGATAAGATCACGGTGAACCATTTGGAGAAGATTGCTAACAAAATCTTCGAGGCAAACAGGATTAATTTCTTGGACGACGCACTTCCCTTGGAGGGCACAGAACACAATCGAGCTCTTTATCTCACAGTAAAGTGCGAGGACTCTATAGTCTCGAGGGTACTGGTTGATAATGGTTTCAGTGCAAATATTTTCCCTCTCCACTTTGCAAAAGTTGAAAATCGGTACTGAAAGGATCCATAGGAACAATATATATGGTCGAGGTTTTGACTGAGGGGGAAAGGATTCTGTTGGCGACATAATGCTCGAAATGACAATAGGGCCAGTCGAATTCACCATGGACTTCCAAGTGCTAGATGTGGCCGTTTCTTACAATTTATTGTAAGGCAGGCCTTGGATACATGCTGCCAAGGCAGTCCCGTCTTCTCTACACCAGACGGTAAAGTTTGAATGGGACATGTAGGAAATAGTTGTGCATGGTGACGAGAATTTATGTGCTTACAATGACACATCTGTCCCGTTTATTGAAGATGAGGATAATAAAGGCCTTAGGGTCTACCAAACTTTCAAAACAATGTCAGTTGAGAAGATTCTCGAGGGAGAATTCATGCCAGGTCCAAAGATACCCTCCGCGTCTGTCACGGTGGAAAATGAAATGCTGAAGAATGGTTTTATGCCGGGCAAAGGTATGGGTTTGTCTCTACAAGGTATCGTGCATCCAGTGTGTCTGCGTGAAAGTCTTGGTATGTTTGGTGTGGATTCAAGCCCACGGGCGAGGATGTGAAGAGGGCTAAAAGGTTGAAAAGGAAGGCATGGTCTCTCCCTAATCCTGTTCCACATATCTTCAGGTCCTTTGTCAAGCCAGGGGTCGTGAAGCGCCCAATATCAGCAGTCCCAAAACCTGTGGTCGACTTTGATGAAGAGCTGATCAGGAGGTTCCAGAGTCTATCTGATGAGGTTAATATGGTAGAAATAGGGGAAGGTTCCAGTAATGCCGATGTGCAGCTTGTTGGGCCAAATGTGAAGCTTAGCAATTGGAAAGCTACTCCTCTCCCTACTCGAAAGGAGTTTTGGTAGTTTGCTTTGTTTTCCTTTCTGTTATCTCGGTTATTTCAGGGTTATAGTCCAGATTTTTATCTTTGCTTGTTTTTGAGGTACAAAACCTTCTATCCTTTTATGATTAGTGAAATACAATTTCCAGTTTTTCCATTATTTCTGATAGCTTTTCATTTTGTTTTTTTTCTTTTATACAGTTCTTTTTATGCTGGTTTCAATGACATGACATGCATGAGGAATTTTCAGCCAAGTATTAAAACCCAATCTAATTCTGAAATAATAATCCAAGAAGTTGAGTGTGATGATGAAATAGAATATGATGGAGAAACAACATTTGAGGAAATCAGTAGAGAACTAAATCACTTTGAAGAAAAACCCAAGTCTAATTTGAATGAAACTTAAGCAATCAATTTAGGAGAACGGGATAATATTAGGGAAACTAAGATAAGTGTGCATATGGAACCACAAATGAAGGAAGAGATAATCAAAGCTCTATTTGAATATAAAGATGTCTTTGCATGGTCGTATGAGGACATGCCGGGTTTGAGCACTGATTTGGTAGTTCATAAACTGCCAACTGATCCGGCGTTTCCTCCTGTCAAGCAGAAGTTAAGGAAGTTCAAAACCGACATGAATGTGAAGATCAAAGAAGAAATCACAAAGCAGCTTGATGCAAAGGTCATTCGGGTCACTCAATATCCCACTTGGTTAGCTAATGTGGTGCCAGTACCAAAGAAGGATGGTAAGACCAGGGTGTGTGTTGATTATCGTGATCTCAACAAGGCGAGTCCAAAGGATAACTTTCCTTTGCCGAACATCCACATTCTCATTGACAATTGTGCCAAGCATGAGATCGGGTCTTTTGTGGATTACTATGCGGGATATCACCAGATCCTAATGGATGAGGAAGATGCAGAAAAGACAGTATTCGTCACGCCATGAGGGACATATTGCTACCGGGTAATGCCATTTGGTTTGAAGAATGCAAGGGCAACTTATATGAGGGCAATGACTACCATATTTCATGACATGATACATAAAGAAATTGAGGTTTATGTAGATGACGTGATCATAAAGTCAAAGAGGCAGTCCGACCATGTTGGAGACTTGAGAAAGTTTCTCCAAAGGCTCCGCAGGTACAACCTCAAGCTCAATCCGGCAAAATGTGCATTTGGTGTCCCATCCAGAAAACTATTGGGATTCATAGTCAATCGACGCGGTATTGAGTTGGACCCGTCAAAGATCAAAGCCATCCAAGAATTACCACCTCCGAAGAATAAAAATGAGGTGATGAGTTTTCTTAGGAGGTTAAACTACATCATCAGGTTAATTGCTCAACTCACAACGACTTGTGAGCCCATTTTTAGGTTGTTGAAGAAGAATGTTGCAGTCAAGTGGACTGACGAGTGTCAGGAAGCATTTGATAAGATCAAGAGGTACCTATCAAACCCACTTGTGTTGGTCCCGCCGGAGCCTGGGAGACCTTTTATTCTCTATCTGACGATCCTGGATAATTCTTTTGGTTGTGTGCTGGGTCAACACGACATCACGGGCAAGAAAGTGCAAGCCATTTATTACCTCAACAAAAAGTTCACTCCTTATGAGGTTAAGTATACTCTTCTGGAAAGGACATGTTGCGCCCTAACTTGGGCAGCACAAAAGTTGAAGCATTATTTGTCGTCTTATACTACTTACCTCATTTATCGCATGGATCCTCTAAAGTATATCTTTCAGAAGCCTATGACCACAGGGAGACTTGCAAAGTGGTAGATTTTACTTACAGAATTTGACATCATTTATGTGACACGGACCGCGATGAAATCCCAAGCCTTGGCTGATCATTTGGCCGAGAATCCGGTGGATGAAGAGTATGAGCCATTGAAGACTTATTTTCCTGATGAAGAGGTAATGTATGTTGACGAGGACGATCATGAGGAAAAGCCAGGTTGGAAACTCTTCTTTGATGGAGCTGCTAACATGAAAGGCGTAGGAATAGGGGCTGTACTCATTTCTGAAACAGGGCATCACTACCCTGTGACATCCCAGCTTCGATTTTATTGAACCAACAATATGGCTAAGTACGAAGCATGCATTCTTGGTTTGAGGTTAGCTATAGATATAGGAGTCCAAGACATATTGGTTCTAGGAGACTCGGATTTGCTAGTTCACCAGATTCAGGGAGAATGGGAGACCCGGGATTTGAAGCTTATACCATACCGAAAATGTCTGTATGATCTTTGTCAACGATTCAGGTTAGTAGAATTCAAGCATATCCCCAGGATTCATAACGAGATTTCCGTTGCCTTGGCTAATTTGGCGTCAATGTTACACCATCCGGATAAGACTTACGTCGGCCCCGTGCATATCCAAGTTCATGATCAGCACGCTTATTGTAATATGGTTGAACATGAAATTGATGGTGAACCTTGTTTCCACGATGTCAAGGAATACATCAAGTCGGGGGTATATCCGGTACATGCCACAGCTGATCAAAATAGAACCATTAGACGCCTGGCTAGTGGAGTTTTCTTGAGCGGAGGAATCTTGTACAAGAGGACTCCAGATCTAGGACTACTAAGGTGCATAGATGCTAAAAAAGCTTTGACTATCATGGCCAAAGTTCATTTCGGATTTTGCGGGCCACATATAAGCGGGTACGTTTTGGCAAAGAAGATTTTGCGAGTAGGTTATTATTGGCTCACCATGTAATGAGATTGCATTAGCTTTGTTCGCAAGTGTCATCAATGCCAGGTGCACGGTGATTTGATTCATTCTTCGCCATCTGAGTTGCATACAATGTCAGCGCCTTGGCCTTTTGTTGCTCGGGGCATGGACGTCATTGGGCCTATTGAATCAGCAACATCAAATGGGCATAGGTTTATTCTAGTGGCCATTGATTACTTCACCAAGTGGGTCGAATTTGTAACCTTCGAGTCCGTGACCAAGAAAGCAGTGGTAGTTTTTGTTCATGCAAATATCATTTGCCGATTCGAAATTCCCAATGTGATCATCACAGACAATGCTGCTAATCTCAATAGTCATTTGATGAAAGAGGTATGCCAACAATTCAAGATTATGCACCGAAACTCCACTCCGTATCGTCCCAAGGCAAACGAAGTCGTTGAGGCGCCCAACAAGAACATAAAGAAGATACTTCGTAAGATGGTGCAAGGTTCTAGCCAATGGCATGAAAAGTTTCCTTTTGCTTTACTGGGTTATCTCACTAATGTTCGCACTTCAGCAGGTGCAACTCCTTATGTGCTGGTATATTGAACTGAGGCAGTCATACCCGCGGAAGTTGAGATTCCATTCCTTCGGATTGTTGCAGAAGCTGAAATTGATGATGATGAGTGGGTTAAAACCCGGTTGGAGCAGTTGAGTCTGATTGATTAGAAAAAATTGGAAGCAATATGTCATGGTCAATTGTATAAGAAGAGAATGGAAAGAGCATACAACAAGAAGGTGCGTCCCCGGAAATTTGAAGCGGGCCAGCTAGTATTGATACGCATCCTTCCACATCAAGCTGAAGCTAGAGGCAAGTTTTCCCCAAACTGGCAGGGGCCGTTCATTGTGACTAGGGTGTTGCCCAATGGGGCTTTGTATTTAACAGATATAGAAGGCAATTGTGTAGATATGGCTATCAATTCTGATGCAGTAAAGAGATACTATTTATGATTTCTCTGTTTTTCTTCAATTATGTTATTTGTATTTGGCATTGTTTCAAAGATTGGAATGACGAAGGCATTTTGTTCTGCTATCCAAACACTTTTATCCTTTGTTACCCTTTTGAGCCTTATTTATTTTCCTTCGTGCCCCTCTTTTGGAATCAGACTTAAAATTAGAAAATAATAAATAAAAGGAGAAGAAAAGAGAAAAACGAAAAAAGAAAAAAAAAGAGAAAAAGAAAAAAAAAAGAAAAAAAATGAAAAAGAAAGAAAAAAAGCAACTGAAGCGAAACAATGTTTAAACTACGTTCGATCTGATTCATTTAAGGATACGTAGGCAACCTTACTCTGAGGTTCGGTCCCAGCAAAATAGAAATCGAAAGTGTCCCCAGATTCAAAGAACTGGGGCAGAAGTTTTAGTGTTGCAATGGATCTGATTCCAAAAGTTGTAAATTTGAATCCCTTTCATTTTTAAATTATTTTGAGCGTTCATACCAACTTTTCTTTCTAACCCTGTCGAAAAATGTACGTTACAGTCCAAAGAAAGACCTTCCGATCAATCTTTGAGAATGCAAGTCAAGTAATATAGAAGTATCAGGGGCAACATTTTGCTCATGGACACAAGGAAAATGGATAAAATGAGAGAGTCGTATCGGTGAAAATCCTCACGGGCGCCGTAGGGCGATGATGAGTTGAGAAAAATTTAAAATGAGAGTCTTATTGGTGAAAACCCTCACGGGCACTGTAGAGCGACGGTGAGTTGAGAAAAATTTGAAATGATAGAGTCTTGTTGGTGAAAAACATCGCGGGCACCATAAGGCGATGGTAAGCTGAGAGATGAACAAATGAGAGAAGTTTGCTGGTGAAAACCGTTCGGGGCACTACGAGCCGAATGAGGTTCATGACTTTACAGAGGGATTGGATTGTGAAATTATCAATCTTGAGGTATGAAGACATGGCATGAGCTGAAATACGATTGGTTGGATGGATTAGGCTGATCAATCCGAAATGCATGTCATGATCATTGGAGCTAGCCGCTTCACTCAGATAAGTCTCTTCTCCACTCTTCTCCAAATAGTCATCTTTGTTCAAGATTTTCGTCTTTATTCGTAATTCACAAAGTCACTTTGCTTCGTTTCTTTTGGGTTTATTTTCTAAGTCCATGTCAAGTGAGTCTTTGTTAAGCAAGGAAGAAAGTATTTCAAAGCTGATTACCAGCTTTTTGATTGCACAAGGCGAAGTTCGGCCAAAGCACATCACAGATAACATGATTCAGAATAAGCAATAAGGTGATAACTGAAGTTCGGGTGATAGGGTAATTCAGAAATTCAAGGAAATACAGAGGTTCAACAGTTGTCTTAATAAAGAGGAAATATAACAAGTTGAGTGTAAGGGATTCAGATTCATAGGGTTTCTGTGGTCGAGATTCGGTCAAAACGTCAAACAATTCTTTGTTAGCCGAAACAGCTAATCAGAATAAAGCATGGTAGCGGCAGAAGCAAATACCTTCAGCAGGGATGCCACAAACTAACCACCACATTTTTAAACTGAAAAAAATTTCTTTGAGTGAAACATGAGCAAGAAATTTTGTTTGTTGTGTAGGGATACTCCATGAGGAAAGCATGTTCCTGATAAGTTCAGTTTAAGTTTTCAGGACCCTCCTGGATAATAGGATTTAATTTTAAGTTTTCAAGACCCTCCTAGTAATGGGATTTAATTTTAAGTTTTCAGGACCATCCTAGATAATGATATTTAATTTCAAATTTTCAGGACCCTCCTGGATAATGGGATTCAACTAACACTCATGAGTGTTCCTGTTACAAACTGGGGAAGAAAATTTTCTCTGTTTTGTCTGTGTTGTTATGATTACAGGCGCCCACCTGGAGAACGAGGGAATTTATTTCGAGTTCAAGACATTAACAGGCGCCCACCTGGAGATCGAGGGAACTTATTTCAAGTTTTAAGTCGGCATCAGGCGCCCACCTGGAGAACGAGATAATTTATTTCAAGTTTTAAGTCGGTGATGAGTTCATGATTTTAAGCATTATATACCTTGCATTTTATGAGCTTTAATGATAAAATACACGTCGT
>MDKI01166912.1:0-17429 GCA_005239505.1 Nicotiana paniculata | reverse complement strand
ATATATATACGATATTGGATTGGGTTGCATGCCGCAACAGTTGCTACATGGTACCTGATGAGTGACAATGATGAGGGTGAGAATTGTCTTTTAAGAGTAGAGTCACGAGTGACTAAGAGGCTTGCCCGAAAGGCTTTATTTTTATCAACACTGTGCTCGAGTGGCTGGTATTTCTATGAAACTACTGTTTTCACTATTCTTTGCACTGAGCCTCTGATGATAATGTTGGATAAATGTTTTTATACGAGATTTTTAAATGGAAACAGGAATTTTGTGAAATCTTTGGTAAATGAGGACTCTTGACTTGATCTATTACCTTTACGGGTACTTATTTTATGAAGCTATAAAGTTTAAATGCCCGTCACTGCACTCATGTTTTTAGATACTTTGGTTACTTACTGAGTTGGCGTACTCACGTTGCTCCTTGCACCTTGTGTGCAGATTCAGGTACTGCGGCAGAGCGATGGTTGAGCTACCCCATTTGGAGCGTTGTTCGGAGATTGTGAGGTAGCTGCTCGGCGTCTGCATCCTACTCTTTCTCCTTCCTACTCTGACATTTTACTTTACTTCCCAGACTTGTTGTAGTAGCGGATTTGTATTAGACCGTATCACTTCTTAGATGCTCATGACGGTTACTCTAGATGTTGGGACTGTGCTTAGATGTTCTAATCATTTTTATTGTTTTGAAATGCTTATGAAACAAAATTATTATGAAAATTCGAATATTTTATGTATTAAATAGAAAATCATTTTATTATTTTCAGTAAATTGGCTAGCCTAGTATCAGGATAGGCGCCATCACGGCCAGTTTAGATTTGGGGTGGTGACAAGTTTGTATCAGAGCGCTTGATTACATAGGACTCACCGGTCATGAGCAGGTTTAATAGAGTCTTGCGGATCCGTACGGAGATGTCTGTACTTATCTTCGAGAGGCTGCATAACCCTTAGGTAAATCTTACATTCTTGAATTCTTGTCGTGCGAATCCATTTTATTCATCCAGGAGCGTAACTCTTGAATTCGTTCCATGTATTCGAACGTGCCCGAGAGCGCTTGGTATCAGTTGTGCATAGACGGTTTTTGACTCCCATGGATGAGATGTGATTTTGGCATGTTGGTAATGGGCCAGTCTGGAGGACTTGAGGCCGGATTCATTCTGTGGCTTGAGTTCTAAGATCTCGATTGTGTGAGCCGTGCATTTGAGGACTTATATGTTCGTTGATGTCCTTATTGACGGGACTTTGTGACTGGATGTCTATGTGGTGAGTATGATTTGAGGTGAGATGTGTTCATATTGTTTGATTGTGACAAAAAGGGATGGGAATGATATGTAGCAAGAACTATTGAGTGTTCGACTTCAATCTGGAGTTGTCACATGGCCTCGAGTCGTGAGTGTATGGGAAGACCTCTTATGTTGTTAAGTTGTGGAGTGAAGCGGATCCTTCTGTTGTGTTATGAGTTCCTGGTGATGTATTTTAGGCTGATCATTGCCCCAGTAGCGTTCATGTATTTGATTGACGGTGTATTCCAGTCGTATTAGCAATCCTTTGTTATTGTATTCATTGATGGCACCCTGGCGTATATGCGTAGCCAGGGGTAGCATACTCAATATTTGAGGACGATATCAAAAGGATTCAGGGAGGAGAAGCTCTATGCAAGGTTCTCCAAGTATGAATTTTGGCTCAGTTGAGTAGCATTCTTGGGACACGTGGTGTCCAGTGAGGGTATCCATATGGTTAGACGTTTGTGGATAGAGCTTCCAAAAGCTCAAGATTCTTTGACCACCGCTCCAGTGTTAGTTCCGCCATCAGCCTCAGGTTCTTATACCGCGTATTGTGATACCTCGAGGGTAGGAATTGGTTGTGTTTAGCTGCAGAAGGGTGTAGTGATTGCGTGATAGTTATGGCCTTCAGAAATGTATAGAGAGATATCAATTTAAGGCTAAGCAGGCAGGGGTATCTCCTGCGAGTTGTCCTGGGGCGTGTCATCCTTATGTTCAACTGTAGTAAGTTCTCTTCTACTAGTAAATGATATATGTTGTAATTTGAGTTTATATCACTTGTGGAAGTTGGCATGACTATTACAATGGCGAATGCGAGATTTGCAGATGACTTGAGTTGTTAGACGGGTTGTGTTATTATGGACGTTGTGAGTTATTGGTTGTCTTGATCGCTGGCTTTGAACCAAGTGGGGGAGTCCGTTAATGATAAGTTGATTGCACGATTATGTGTTGTATTGGTTTCAGCTCGAGGTATATTGGTGAATCGGTTATGACCTACATAATGGAAATTTCTTCAATACGGGTTGTAATGTACTCTATGGGTAAATGGATTCTATGGAATGATTGAGAGGTAATTGTAAAAGATGTAGTGTGTGCAGTCTAATTGGTCTGTGTAATTGAGATTTACGTTGGAGGGTGTTTATGAGGTAATGAGTTTTTACATGTGTTTCTTGGCAATGCTCTTGAATTTTGGTGACTTGCGTAGCTTGGTTGAGTTTGAAGGATTCAGTTCTGATGCTTTGGTGTTGTGCAAATGGGATCCGGATAGTTCCTGATGGTTTCTAACACGGTTAGTAATGAGTATTTTCTACTGGCGTGAGGTGCAGGTGATGTATAGTCACTTTTGCTTCTCAATGGGATCAAATGGGAGTTCTTGCCTAGTTGGGTATGTAGTTGCTTGTGGCTCGGAAAGGATCATGAAGTTCCCATATTTGTCCTAGGATGGCATGGCGTATGCCATGTGTTGGGTAGAGTTGAGATTTTCATATGTGAGGTCCCGGTTCAGTTATGGAAGGAAGGTAAAAACAAAATTTCTTAGACAGCATCGGCAGTTCCAGACGACTAGGTAGATGATAGCACTGTTGGGTGGCTTGATGAGCGTATACATTTCAGAAAGGTCATGTGTGGAGTTAAGGGTACTTCATTGGTAATTCGACACTCTTTTGTTGGATTCGACTGCTGATATTCAAGGTTGCTTGGTAACATAGAAGGATAATAAGGGTATACCTCGTGGGCTGATTGAGTATTTGGGATGTGTCATGTTTTCGAGCGGTGGAATTGAGATCAGATATAGTAATCCGTGCGCTTCATGGACTTCGAGAATGAGAGTTCTCATAAACAGGTTATTTTGTGATAGTGAACTGTGTAGATGCGAGCAAGCTAGTCGGATGTTAGTATGTACCATGGTTCAGTCATTGTGAACTTTCGGTGAGTTATCTATCTGTTCTAAGTGACCAGAGTTGATTTAGGGTTATTGGTAGGCCAGTATGGGTGTGTGCACCGGGTTGGAATTGTTGGCTCCGAATTTTTATTGTTGAGGAATGTACCGTTCGATTGTCATTGAATTTATTCATATTCTGGTGATCTATGAGTTACCCTTCGGTGTTGTGAGGAGAGGTGATTGTTCGTTATATGCACTTATGGTGCGAATTTATTTGGTCTTTATAACAGGATCTGAGTAAGGTACGTAATTAGGTATTGCGAGGTTGAGACGTATTGGTTATGTTCTTTCTGATTCGTGTGGCATGGTATTGTCCGGTTTCTCCCGTGGTTATGGAAATGCACTTTGAGTAATTGATGTCTAATTGCGCATGGCTATGGATTTTGGGCAAGGTGGCTTGAAATATTTCATGTGGACCAGCGTTTGGATGAGATCGCGCAGTGTAGCAGAGTTATGTAGGGGTATGACCTTTGGTATTGGGTTCTTGTGTTTTGATTTTTACGATGTGTGCCCGACTTTTAGCATGATGTTGTGATGGTAATTGATGGTAGGATAATCCTCCCGTGTGAATCTTTCATATAATGTGATTACATTGGGATGTTGCTATTGAGTGCACGAGTTGCACAAGTGATGGCTTCGAATTTTATCAATGTGTCATGTCATCAGAGTGGTCGTTTTGGATGAGAAGAGGTCATTGGACCTAGAATGAATATTGTTGGAATTCCCTACAGCAAAGTTGGAAGGATAAATATAGGGAGTCGTCTTAGAAATTCGCTATAACTTCTATTTGGTAGGGGAGCATCATGTCAGACTGATCGAACAAATGGTTGCTAGTTCTAGGTGTTTCTTTCATCATCGGCAGTATATAAAATTGTTAGAGCAAGGCATTTCTTGATAAGAGGGTATGTACCGGCATTGGGTTGTTCTGGGCAGCTATTGTGATTGGGAGTTATCGCTATGGGTGTTCGAGTCATGCGCTGTATTATGTGATTTCATCTGGGGTGCGTATATGGCTTGATCCAGCATGTTCAGACCTGTTCAGTTTATAGTTATGGAATTTTGATCTTGTATATTACTTCAAAAGTGGAAATCTGGTTCTAAGGTTTATGGGTCATGTCGGATTTTGAAAGTTCAACTGTGTTCTGCTATTGGACCTATATGGGATAGGGTGACGTGGGATCACCCCCCAGTATGTGCATGGTAGGCTACGCGGTAGTTTGAGGGTGTTGGAGAAAAACTCTTGGCACGTTCGAGGATGAAGGTATGTTTAACTAAGGGAGGATGTAACGGCCTGGCCGGTTGTTGCGAGAGTTTAGCCTCTTTTCCCCCGTTTCTGCTTCATTATATGTGGTTCAGCTTCATTACTTTGTGTTAGATTGATTGGCTCAGGTTCGGAGCGATTTTTGGGAGGGAAATGAGATACTTAGTCTCTTATCCTTGTTCAATAGTGGAAAAAATCAACCGGAAGTTGACTTATTGGTAAACAACCTCGGAATGTAGATTTTATTGTTCTGATAGCTTCGTTAGGTGATTTGGGACTTAGGAGTCTGTACGGAATATTGTTTTGATGTCTGGTGTAGAATTAGGCTTGAATTAGCGAAAGTTAGTTTTTGGCGATTTCAGGTCGGTAGTGGAAATTAGGCTATCGGAGTCGGGATGGAATTCCGGAAATTGGAGCAGGTTCTTAAAGTCATTTTGGATATGTGTGCAAATTTTCAGGTCAATATGTTTTGGATGGTTTTGGTATCTTTGGTGAAATTTAGAAATTCAAAAGTTGTAGGGTTTGAATTTGATGTGATTTTTGTGTTTTTGCATTGTTTTTGGTGTTTCGAAGGATCGACTAAGTTTGAATGATTTTAAGGGATATGTTGGTAGGTTTGGTTGAGGTACCGGGGACTCGGGTGTATCTCGGATGCTCAAATGGGCACGTTTGGTCTTTGGGAGATTGCTGGTTTTCTGATGTTTTAGCAGCAGTGGTTTGTTCATTACGATCATGTGAGTTCATCCGCGATCTAGTAGAGTAAAGACTGGGGTAGGCAGAATTGTTCTATGTGATCGCGTAATAAGGTTTGCGATCGCATAGGTTGGGCAGTCTCGAGCAGTGCGGTCGCGTGGTTCTTTGTACGATCGCGTAGGTGTTCTGAGGTGCATGATATGGATGGATGTTTGAGCTATGTGAACGCGTGTGTGGGCATGTGAGTGCATAGAGTAGGTTTTGGACTGTGCATCATGAACGCATAGCTGGAAAAGCGATCGCACAAAGGAAGGGCAAGCTGAGCAGAATCATTTACGCATCAAACGAGGGTTTGGTCTATTTTTGCAAAAACTCATTTGAGATCTCGGGAAAAGGTGGAGATTGAAGAGATACTCAGTACAGTTCTCTAGGTAAGTCTTCTTCCATCATATTTGGGTTAATTTCATGAATTTGTCTTGATTTTCACCATGCAATTTGAGGAATTAAGTAGATAATTTGGGAGGAAAATTTGGAAACTTCTTTTGGTGATTTGAATGGGCAATGGTGGTCGGATTTTGATGTTCTTAGTATGTACAGACTCGTGGGAGGATAAGGATTCGTGTGATGTAATTTTTATCGGATTCTGAGACGGGGGCCCGGGGGCCGGATTTGGCAAATTTCGGGAATTGTGCCTAATTTTGATAGATTTTGATTAGGGTTCGTCTCCCTAGCATATTTTGATGTTATTGATCTGTTTTGTGATAGACTCGGAGCATTTGGGAGCCGATTCGAGGGGCAAGAGCACCACAGAATAGTTTTTTTGTTGTTTTGAGGTAAGTAGCGATTGTAACTCTAAACCTGAGGGTATGAAACCACGGTATTGTATATTGTTTTGGTAAACGAGGTGACGCACATGCTAGGTGACGAACGTGTGGGCAGGAACCGATAGGAATTGTGACATGGTCCATCCCGTAGCGACTATTAAGTCGCGTATTCGATTTGAAACCTTACGATATCTTGTATTTGAGAAGTTTATACTTGTTTATGGGTTGTGAGCCATGTTTGGGGCCTTGTGCCGACCTGTTTAGACCCTCAGAGGTACTTTTACACTATTCTCACACTATCCTGATAGAACATCTGTGAACTCAGTCATGTTTACCACTTGTTGTTATTTTCATTATTATCACACTGTTTTGAAACTCTGAGAAGTATTTTGGGTTGAGTCCCGTGAGTTGAGATAAATTGCCCGAGTGGCTTGTGAGGATGACTGAGTGAGGTCTATTGTTGAGTCTGTGAGGATAGCTATGGATCGGGCTGCACGCCGCAACAATATATAATAACATATATATGGATCGGGCTGCACGCCGCAGCAATATATATGTATTATATATGGATTGGACTGCACGCCGCAGCAATATACATCATATATTGGATCAGATTGCACGCCGCAGCGATATAGCGCTTGGGCTGAAGGAGCCCCTCCAGGAGTCTGTACACCCCCAGTGAGCGCAGTGGACTATTATATGGATCGGGATGAACGCCGCAGCGTATGTTATATGGATTAGGCTGCACGTCGTAGCGTATGTTATATGGATCGGGCTGCACGCCGCAGCAATATATATTTATATATACAATATTGGATCGGGCTGCACGCCCTAGGAGTTGTTACATGGTACCTGATGAATAAGAGTGTTGAGTGTGAGCATTGACTTATGAGAGTAGAGTCATGAGTGACTAAGAGGCTTTCCCGAGAGGCTTTATTTGTGATCAACACTGTGCCCGAGTGGGTGTTATTTCTATGAAACTACTTTTTTCACTATTCTTTGCACTGAGCCTCTGATGATTATGTTGGATAAATGATTTTATACGAGATTTTTAAATGAAAACGGGAGTTTTGTGAAATCTTTGGTAAATGTGGACTCTTGACTTGATCTATTACCTTTACTGGTACTTATTTTATGAAACTATAAAGTTTAAATGCTCGTCACTGCACTCATGTTTTTAGATGCTTTGGTTACTTACTGATTTGGCGTACTCACGTTACTCCATGCACCTTGTGTGCAGATTCAGGTACCGGAGATTGTGAGGTAGCTGCTCGGCGTCCGTAGCCTACTCTTTCTCCTTCCTACTCTGACATTTTACTTTACTTCCCAGACTTGTTGTAGTAGAGGATTTGTATTAGACTGTATCACTTCTTAGATTCTCATGACTGTTGACTACATATTTTGGGATTGTGCTTAGATGTTCTAATCATTTTTATTGTTTTGAAATGCTTAAGAAACAGAATTATTATGAAATTTTGGATATTTGATGTATTAAATGGAAAATCATTTTAGTATTTTCAGTAAATTGGCTAGCCTAGTATCACGATAGGCGCCATCACGGCCAGTTTATATTTGGGGTCGTGACAATGAAATTCTAAATCCCATCTCGATGGGTCATGACGTAAGCGAAGAACGGTCACTAAGACACCTGATTGTCACGTAAGCAACAGACGGATACCGAAATATCCCGTCAATCCAGTTACCAAGTCATTAAATGTCTGTTCATTGGTGGTCAGCCACTATGGGTTCTGAGCCGACATCAACAAGCAATAAGTACCCTAATTTCCTTCATTCAAACTTTGCGTTCAAAGCTCCTCCTATTCTTATTTTTTTTTCAAAAAATTCGTTGTTGCAACTCTTGCACCCAAATTTCTTGAACCTTTTACAAACAGCATGCCTTCCCAATTCCCCTTTATTCTGTTCTACAATGGCAAAAACTTCTAAGACTGTACCGCAAAAGGAGGTCATCTTTTCATCATGACCCATCGACGACGAGGCTACGGCCGAGCCTCACCCTAAGGAGTTTGTTCCGGTAGGGTGCCCTACCATTGTCGATTTTAAGGTTGAAAAGACTTCCTCGGTACAGGGTCAATGTGAGCCAGTATCGAGGTACATATGCACGATCACTGATGATCTCCTCACCAAGGTTAAAGAGGACTGTAACTGGCAATAAACATGTGGTGGTACATTCACCTGAGGAATCGATCACTACCCACATGGAGGGTTTCCTAAGTGTTTACACTTATTCCTTCACGTTAGCTCCCTTAGACCCTATCATCATTTCCTTCTGCAAGAGGTATGACGTGACTCTTGGCAAGATCCATCCTTCCTTCTAGAGAATAGTGATTCTCCTCTGATTCTTTGTCAACAAAATCGAGGGGTCCCTTCACCCTCGATCACCTTATGCGTCTGTACAGTCCCCGACTCTATCGGGGGGTGATCAAGCTTTCTTGCTAGGACAGTAAGGCCACATTCTCGAGTATAGATGAGGCTCGAGAACGAGGCTAGATGGGTCGTTTAGTTAGAATAAGGACCTCAGATCTGATCCCGACCGAGGACATGCCATTTCCCGAGAAGTGGAACATGAAACGTAAGTACTACTTTGCCTTGAAGATTCAATGTTGTTTTTTTTCCTCTTACCTCTTTTCTTACTGATGTTTTTGGTGTTTCAGTAGTGGCCCAGATGTCGTACGTAGTTCCTGAACTCAAGGAATGGGTCGAGGGCCCTCTATCACAGAGATCATTTACCGAGCGTGCTTGGATGGAATTATCGAAGGGTCAATGGGAGGCCCGTAATCATGGTAAGCTTCCTTTCCTGATGTAATAGTATTTAATTTCCTCCGTTTGCTGTCGAATTCTTATCCATTTTTTCTTGTAGGCCTCCCCAAGGATGTTGCTATGAGGTCTCCATCCGGTGATGAGGATGTGCCTCTTGCTTCCCCTGCTCCAAGGCAGAGTGATACAAAAAAGAATTGCTTTGAGTTCCCCGAACTTGGAAAAGAAAAAATCGAAGAAGAGGTCGTACATTCCCAGGGGAAATATCGGCGCTCTATCCTCGGACTCAATCCATCGGTTGAGGGACGAGTCTGAAGAAGAAGAAGAAGAAGAAGAAAAAGAAGAAGAAGGAGAAAAATCCAAGTTGGTGGCTCGCGTGCGGGCAGGTGTCGTGATACAAGGGCCCTCCGAACCATAGGAGGTCGATGAAGGAGTTTTGGACGAAGCTCCCGAACCAGAAGAGGTTGAGACCACTCTGCCCCAAGCTAGGGGGTCGAGAGAGAGACCGGGGGCGACACTTCTCGACCAGAGGGAGGTACCCCGAGAGACGATCTTAGGTTGATCGGCATTACCGGGTCCCCTCAGATTTAAGACGCCATAATCTGTGAGGACGGTTTGTTAAAGAGTCGTTATTACAAGGGGCCTTAGGGGGGAGACTGATATCCATCTCTTCCTAGACAAATTAGAGTCCACTGCTTCAGAAGATGTCACACGGATTAGATTCCACATCTCGCCCAATGCCGTCATCCACTGGGTCTTCATCGAGCCCAAAACTGGTGGACCGAATCCCGGCCCCAAGTGTTTACCTCGGCCACGGGCGGTTGATAAATTTCTCTGTCTTGGAGGATGCTCAGGTTTTCTCTGCCCCCGTGGGGGTCGCTAGCTACCTCAAGTGCTTGGTGACCAAAGAAGACCAGGTAGTGATGGATGCAGTGGAAGCACCCTGCCTATTCAATAAGTCCCAACATGTTTTGAATCGGGTAACTTTGAGAGTTACATCATTTACTTATTTTAGATTTGAAGTTGTAAATAATCCTAACACCTTTCTTCATGCTTGCAGGACTTGGTATTGCACCGTGAATCTTTACTCTGAATCCCCAAGGATTTAACCCAGCACGAGGTTGAATTTTGGGAGCTCACCGAGAAGAGAGATACTTACAAGCTTCTGAGTGAGAAGCTTCAAGTCGAGCTAGAAGAGACTCGGAAGGAGCATGCCGGTTTGGTCTAACAGATAATACGAATATTCGATCTTATCGATGATGATTTAGACAATTTGGATAACAACCCGAAACTACAGGCCCAAAAGAGAATTGACCAGATTGGGCAGCTTCAGGTAGAGGTGGACGTTGTGAAGGCTGAGGCTGAAGAATGGATGAAAAATATGGACCATCTAGCATCGGAAAAAGAAACTTCCCGGGCACAGTTGGCTTCTGCCGAGATTCAGCTTCGGTATGCAAAGGAGAAAAACTTTTTGCAGGCCAAGAGGATCGAGGAGCTCTAATCTGAGCTTAACTCGGCTATTTCTTGCAAAGAGAGCATGGATAAGGAGCTCGAGGTGGCCAAATCATAGGGCGCTTGTAGCCAATACCAAGGTCGATGCTAGGGTGGCCTGATGACGTCCAAATCCACTGCAAAATAGTAAATTGACACAGTCGGATGCAATATAAATTACCCAACTATGAGTCGGGGTCGAATCCCACAGAGAACAATATGCAGGTTATTAGGAATGTAAGAGAATTATCACTTGTTATGCAATGCCAAACACTTAGAATTTGACTGTGAAAATATTTATACCTAAATGCGAAAATGTAAACTAACCTAGAAAGCAAGTAAAATGATCAATGGCTACAAGTATGGATGCATCGGGATTTACACTCAAGTAACGATCTAATTTATTTCATGATTTAAAAAATATGAGCGAGTTTAGGTTAGTTAGCCTCGGGTAATAATTCTATATTAGCTTCTTCCGAATACTAACAAGACTTCCTAATTGAATTATCCCTAAATAAATCAAGAGATTAAGCACACCCGAATATGGTTACAAGTAGTTCAATCATATCCCTAGGTAGAATCTATAAAATGAGGGTTAAAGCCTCAAGTTCTTGTTAATTAATCTTTCCCAAAATTAATTAGAAGTTAATGGGCGAGTCCTAGGGTTAGCTAATCCTTTTGGAAACGTTAAAGAACAAGAATAGTTAAAGAAATAATAACTCACTTCATAAATAAATAAAAATTGTTCAATACGTAAGCACAACAAGGTATTTCATCCACACTTTAAATATGAATATCCCCATAAACAAGATTCAAGTGTTGGAAAAAATACTACACACTTTGATATACAATACAAAGCAAGGAAATGAAGAAATGAGCATAAAGGAGTAAGAAATTCTCAACCAAAAGCTTCAAATCTTTAAGACCCAAGTGTGTGTGCAAGAACCCTAGCATCTAAAACTTGTTCTCTCTAGTGTAAGCACTGAAAATAAGCCAAAAATCTCTCTAAGATGTAAAAGTTATCAAAAATATCTGCTAGGTCGTGTATTTGTGGGTTTGGAATTAAGAAAATATGAATTGTCATTTCTGCCCAGAACTGATGCCCGTTGACCGCACATGGGGAAAGATCCTCGCAGGTGCGGCTCTGCAGATGCGGAAAATGAAGGGAAGCACTGGATCCGCATATGCAGTCTTGAAAGCGCAGATGCGCAATGGGAGAAGCGGGTCTTGACTCGCAGATGTGATCCCAGGTCGAACTGCTCAACTCCGCAGATGCGGACTCTCTCCTCGCAGGTGCGAGATCGCTTCTGCGGGCAATATTCCACAGATGTAGAGCCCCTAGAGACTTTTTCATTCTTTCAACATTTGTTTGCTCAATTTCAATTCAATTGAATTCAAAGCACTTAATGGCATAGTTTACCAGAAAATCTAACAATGCACACCATAACGACCTCATATTATCATTAAAGGACGCAAAATCTAAACAAAAGAGACTAAAATGAGTGGTAAAATCACCACTCATTAACATCCTCCAACTTAAAGCTTTTTCTTGTCCTCAAGCAAATCAACACCAACAATTCAATGAGGTCTACTATTTAAAGCACAAGTAGTATTGCTATCATTTACAAATCACATTCTCCAATTAAGCACCATACTTATGGATTTGGTTGTTACTAATAATTAGGCTCAAGTATGTGCTTCTTACCCAAATAACTCCCTCATTTAAAAACAACTTCAAGAAATGCAAAGGAGTTTCAAAATAATGAAGTGACAATAATATGCCTCAAGAGGTGACTGAAAAGCACTAGTCTAGTTAAGGTTTAGCCTCGATAGGATTAGTAAGGTAAGGTTTATCCCAGTTTGTGTTGCTTTAGTCCTAGGCCTTTGGAAAGATATCCAATAGGCTATGAGATTATATGCTCTCGTGAGACTTTGCCGGCAGCTACACCATGCTTCATCTACATGAGCTTGTCATAGGGCATTGAGAGGAGCAAATGAGTTATTATATAGCCAAGGCATAGAGGCAAC
The DNA here is from genome assembly GCA_005239505.1 of Nicotiana paniculata. Classification (NCBI taxonomy): domain Eukaryota; kingdom Viridiplantae; phylum Streptophyta; class Magnoliopsida; order Solanales; family Solanaceae; genus Nicotiana; species Nicotiana paniculata. The sequence continues at coordinate 5,138 of MDKI01166912.1, read as the reverse complement.
ACTACTGGTGTTGTTGTCCCCCTTATTCGTACTATTCCTATGTGGTTCTTTTTTTATTTTTATTATTAATAAAACTAGCACTAGGCTCCTGCCTAGTAGATTGCTTTAAAAAATAAAATAAAAAATAAAAAAAATAAATAACACTAGTCCACTACATATGCTCAATTTACTCATTTTCTGATATATCAATGTCACCAACCCATCCTAGTTCATGTGCCCTCACAAGAAAGAAAGTCCCAAAATCACCATATTTACAATAACAACACAAGGGACAAATTCACAAAGACACTCACTCTCACAAGGAATTTCAAGTGTTACTACATATCATGGCATAAGTTTGCCCTTATTTTAATTCGCGCCTATTCAAGAATATTCAGTTGGAGATCCCTAAGGGATTTTTAAGCTTGTAATGTAGGTTTAGGGAAGGGTCGGATAAGAATTTGGGATACAAGTGACTACACCCTCCTTGAACAATACTCACATTTATCTTTCTTTTTGCACTTTTTTTCTTTTCAAACCACATAGCCCTCATTGGCATCTAGTTACCAACATCGAACCACCTTGAATACCTCTCTAATTTTCCTCACGGCTCCATATTTATATACATACATATATCTCTTCTTCTTTTTTTTTCTTTTGGAGCTTGAATAATTTCATATGAACACTTTGAGGTATATGTTCCTACACTCAATGTACAACCTTACCAGTTTCCAACTTGATGCCAACACCCCAACCTTAGGCTTTTAGCCTCATTCTTAATATACAAGTAGGGACGGGTTCAAAAGAGGGAATTATTTCACAAAAAGGGTAAAGGTTTGTAATGAGGTGGCCAAAGAAAAGGTTAAAGGCTAAAATATGGTAAACTAGTGATAATATTTATGCAATGGTAAGCTTGAAAGGATAAAGAAGTTTTTTCAAATATCACAAAGAATGCCTAAGGTCATCTCTCCAACCAAACATAATTAACGTTAGCATTGAAAGACCAACCGGGCAAGTTCTAGATGATAGACGTAAACACAAGAATTATTTATACAATCACTCACACACAAGGCACATGAACTAACCAAGAAGTATCAATTTCACTTCTTAAAAAGATCATCTTGAGCATTATCATGCCAAGTAGTGGGCAAAGAGTCACCAAAAGAGCCAAAAAGTTATTACAAAAATTATTCTTCCCCATGCAATTTACTTTTTTCAATTTAAAACCAAAATTCGGAGGGGTATTATTAATTCACATATCACATACAAGAGACTAATTTTGTTAGTACCAAATAATCCAAAAGTCTCCACCTATCAAAACAAGACTAATTCCCTTAAGAAAGTTGTCAAGCCATCCATCATAGGGAAAAGTCACCCGGTTCAGCACAAAAATGTCTCTCGAGAAAGAACCGGGCATAAAGAAACCCCAAGGAAATACTACTAAAGAACTAGAAATAATCTAAACGAAGACTACTAAAGAAGATTAAATAAACATTAAAGAAATAAAAATAAAATAACAAAACTACTAAAGAGAATAATAAAACAAAAGCAACTAATACTAAAGAAGAAAAAATAAACTAAAAACTACTAAAGAAAATAAGTAAATAAATAGAAATAAAATAGAGTAACAACAATGACTAATCTACAATGTACACTTAATCACAATCACGTTCGGCGAGAGCACATGATAATCAATAACAAAACAATCCCGGCAAGGGCACACAACATCCATACCACCAAAGAAACCTGGCAAGGGCACATACATAGCATCATAGTACGAATAAAGTATACACTCTAAAGGCACCCCCAACTAAAAACATTGTAGTGTCCTCATTGCACAATATCAAAAGAAAATAAGTGTAGTTTGAGGGTCTCCATGAGGTATGCATCATACTAGAAGACTGGGGGAGAAGGGCTAATCAATGTTATTGAGAACTCTCGCCCCCATCATCAGCATCATCGTCATCATCATCACTCGACCTGAAAGAGTACTCCTCACTATCCTCAGCAACAGCAACAGGTATTTGCCTGTTCGGCTGCCCCTATTTGAAGATGGCTTTGATGCCTCTCCACATTTTTATCATAAACTTGCCCTTCCTTGTTTCTCGCTTTCTCCTTTTCAAAGTCTAACTGAAGATCCACATATGCCTTGGCCAAGTTCCCATAGGCGGCCTCGAGTTTGCCAACAATGCTACTATCTTTTCCTAAGACTCTACCTGCTTTTTCTGTGCATCTAAGTAGTTCTTCATGTCATCCTTGGTGAAGTACTCGGGCATAGGCTGGGAGTGTGAGGGCCCACTAGGGAGTTGTGACCCTAAGTTACGAATGGATGCAAGCTAGGAGTTTAGCATCCCAAATGGTCCCTCAGCCTGAGAAGTTTGTGAGGAGGACCCCTCACCTAAAGTAATCTCCATTTTCCTCTTCTTGCTCTTTAGCACACTGCGTTCTCCTGTCACTCTCAATGGGTGAAATGGCTTCCAATGATCTCCATACCATTCATCAACCTGTGCATGCCAGAACAACTTTGTAATCAACGATGGAAACATCAATGACGTGCTACCTTGAAGCAAATACTATTTTATCTCCCTCAAGATATAGTAGCCGACATTCACGGGAATGCCATCAAGAAGTCATGCAATGATAAGGGCTCTAGTGTATGATACATATGAAACATTCCCACAGGGTGATACCCTGTTGCAGAGGATGCAGAGCCATATTTTAGCTTAGGCTGTGAAGTCGATCGACTTCAAACCCCTTCTTTTGTTGGCCCACTTTTCTCTCATGCTTGCAGGATAGAGTTTGGATACAAGACATTCTGCGTTGCTGCAATTATCTTTTTCTAGCAATGGCTCGAGTGGATGGTTAGGAATCCCGAGTATGCCATTAATCTACTCAGACCCAAACCTCACTATTTTTCCTTTAACGGTGAGTTGTGGGTCGGTGAAGTTTGTACGCTTAAGTTTTGCGTAAAACTCGCGAACCCACTCCTCATTGACCATGCATGGAGTCGAAATGAAGCATGAACATACGGAGGATTGCAAACGGCCATAGAAATCTGGGAGCAGCTCGGCCAATTTATCCTCGACGATCCCTTTCTCGAGCACTATCTTTATTGTGATAAGATTGTCATAATACCGGTGATGACAATCAGCAGACATAAAGCGTTCATTGTCCAATTATTCCTCATCTTCCTCCTCAATTTCATGGTTGTGCGGAACATTTATGTTCATGTTTGGGTCCATTTTTAGCTCGAAGTGCCTCTGTCTTGTGGGAGCGCAGTAGAGATCACGAGCAGTGGAGAATTTGGAGTAAGTTAGGGATGGGGGAGTTTAAGTTTTGTGACAACAAAGCCAGAAAATACCTGATGAAAGGAGGTATTTAGTTCATTAAACTTCCATGACTTCCGCACCTGCTGGTAATTTATCGCTCCTGCAATTTCCCTACTGCAAGAAGAAGACCGCTCCTGTGGATGTTTGCACATTTGCGCTTGGGTTTTCGCTACTGCGAAGGCGCACATGCGTGTGTCCTGACCGTAAGTGCGAGAACACTTGGTTTCAGCAGTCAATTCCGGGCAGCTACTGCTTTGGGTTGTTCTAACACCCCAATCTTCTAATTCAACTCCAAAAAATCTGAAACTTGGCAGATTAGTCAAAAGTAATAACTAAGCTATTCTAAAAAAGAAAATTTCAAAAACAACTAAAAATTTTGAAAACGATGGGTTGCCTCCCACCAAGCACCGCATTTAATGTCGTGGCACGATGCAGATCATTTTACCACTTTTCTCGCCACTTGGACGATATGAACCGGGCACCTAGCTTGGAATCAAGCTTGTGACCACGAGAAGTGGGAGGTGGTAAGTAGATGATTAAGCCAAGCATTAATTTCTTCATTTTCCACTTCTTGGCTTTCATGTGAGGAATGTCATTTTACCTTCGTGTTCCCTCAAATTGTAAAATGTATGGCCTTTGCCTTTCCTACTCGCAATACCTCATTGACTCGTGTAGTTCAATTCCCATATCACCATACAAGTCCAATGTTGAAAAATGCTTGGAATGTGACTTCAAACCTCCAACTTACAATTCTTTCCAGATGTTGACATCCTCTTTTTCCCCCGGAATAGAGTCAATCTCAATAATATTTTCAATCATTCCGGTTGACCCTAAATCCATATTTTTCTTGGTATCACTAATACTCATGAAGTCGGTTGGCGGATGTTCAATTCTTGATTCCTCAAAGTAAAGCTCACTTTCTTCCTCAGAATTGTACTCTTCTTCACTTCCTTGAACACTTTCAAATTTATTGGGATAATGAGCCTCAATCAATAATTTCATTTGATTCTCCAAAGTGTGGATATGCTCATTATTTTGAGTTACGCCTTGTTTCAAGTCCTCGAGTGCAAAGTTGTGCTTCTCCTTATTTTCAAGAATGGCCTCCAACATGAGCATCATCCTCTCGTTTTTAGCATTTGAGAGTCCTTCTTGGTTTTGATAAAGTGTTAAGGAAGGATTATCAACTTCAACCTCTAAGGAAGGCTCTTGGCTATTATTCACTTCCGAGGCTTTTTGGACCTCTAAAGCTTCAAGCATTTCTTCCATTTGTGAGTTCAACCTTTCAAGCGCCAAGTCATTTTTTAGACTATTCTCCAAAAGCTCTTCCAAGGCATTTTGCTCTGTGTTCCCTTTTTCAAGTAAGCATTCCATCATGAGCTTGAACTCTCCATTTCGGCCATGCTCAATTTCTTCCACTTCCTCATCCCTAAAATTTTCATCACAAAAGTAGAATCATCATAGCGGGGGCTTAGGGAAGGGACGTACAAATAAGCACAATCATCCCAATGACCATTTTGACGACCACACTTATCACAAATACTCCACTCATGGGGTTGAGATTGTGCGCACAATCCACCCCAAGGAGAATTTAAACAATTTTTCCACGAGTGTGGTCCTCCACAATAAGGACAAAGGTCATCAAAGTACGAACAAATACCATCCGACCAATTTTCATTATACGGTGCTATTTTTTTTTCTCAAAAACTAAGAAGATAAAAAAGAAAAAAACAACAAAAATAGACCAAGGTAAGAAAAATAATTACACAAATATTCACAAGTTTGGACCAAATCACTTACACTATTTCTCAAAAAACCTAAATTACGCCAAAT